>SRHC01001551.1:295508-361729 GCA_004794325.1 Pomacea maculata | reverse complement strand
GGGGGGGGGGGGGGGGGTGTTGTGTACATCCACATTGTTTTTCAAGTCCAGCCCAAACTTTGCAGGATTACTCGTTCCATCTGCGAGAAAGTCATAGACAATGGTTGGTGTATTTAGCTCCAGATGATCTTTATTTTACCCGTTGACAAAGTTGACATGGATTTCAATTAATTTTTTTCTAATCTGCTAGGCAGAGCAGTTGCTGAGAACGAGGTTGTTTTAGAGGGTGGCTTAGAAAGCAGAGATGCGCGGCAAACGGCATAGCAGTGTTTATCTCCCCTTCAGTTGAAAACTGTTATCGGCGTTTTCACTGCCCATTGATCTGGTCCTGTGAGCTGTGACAGCCTATGAGATGACAAACATCACCCGGGCATCGCCGGATACCTAATAATAAATATTAGGTTTTTCAATCCAAGCTAATCTGTTCTGTGATTATCCTTTGTCCAGTTCTCCCTCATCAGTTCAGTATTCATCAGATTACACTATATAGTTATCGTATTTTAATTTACATGTTTATCATTTACCAAGTACTTCCTATTTATTCTGTTATTGGTCCACCACTTCCCCTTCCTTCCACGTCAGCGTATTAAAGCGTGTATCTCGTAATCACGGTCATATGGTCTGAATGGCATCTCACCTCGAGAGAATGGATGCCAAGAAACCATACAGCCTGAATGTCTCTGTACTCGATCGTTCAGGCAGCCGCTGTGGATCTCAGCGACCCATTTACGCCTTTGTGACTGACTTGTTCCGGTGTGAAGAGCAAGAGACGCAAAAAGGTCAGCCAGGGTATATTTGCCATCAAAGTTTGAATAGCGGCTGTTCGACCTTTAGACTTGGCTAGCTTTGAAGAAGAAACAGCTTCGGCCCCGAGATAATTAGAATAGGCTCAGCAGACTGCTGCAACGAATAGGTTATTTTTTGCTGTCGTAGTGTATAGCCGTTCTTGGTGTTGGTATTGTTACCATTATTGGTGGGGTTGCTGCTGCTGTTGGTGTGTTTGTCGGTGTTTTATCTAGCTACAGTTTTTCGTCACGTTGTCTACAGTTCCTTCACTTTCTTTACACTCCTCAATCACGTTTTAATTTTTCTTTCTTCGCAGGAAGGGTTTAAATGTCTATGTAATTTTCTTTGTCGAGGATCTCTGTGCTATTTTCTGAACCTGGAAGCACCAGTAGTGTGTGTCCTCAAAAACGATTATCCCATTTGTATGGCTTAAATGCCTTCGTTTTCTTATTTTAAATACCTTTTTAAAAAAATAAAAAAAACTCACTTTCATGGGGCTGTGTAGTTATACATCACAGTATTTCAAGCTTATAAGGGCGTGACATTTCCTTCTTGAAGAACGTGTTTCGTTGCAGTTTCTTTTTCATGGGATACTTGATGCGACTTGAGAAACGCAAGGCACTGCCATTATAGCTAATTGATCAAATCAAGCTTCGACATGACATTATTGCCTGCTGTATCTGCTGCAACGTTTCTTACATTTCTGTCTGCACAAGAGTTACGATCCCACCATAAGATGATTTAAAGTTGGGGGATTGGCATAGAGGAGAAATCTGCATTACTTTAACAATTTATTTTACAGATGACGTGTACATCTCTTTGTATATTTTACAGGATGGGTTGGGGTTTTTTCCCTTTTTGATGTTCCCTTTTGTTCAGCTTTAGTTCACTTGTTGCATTTATGTGCGAAGTATCTGTACACTCATACTCGAAATAGAATCAGTTGACTGTTTGGATGATTACTGATATGTATGCATTGTGTATTTTCTTTGGGAGTGTGTGGGTATGTGTTCGTGACATCAGTCAAGTGTAGCTTAAAAATGGGTATCATAAAAGTTTCACGTGCATGCTTACACCGTGTACAAAGATCAAAGAAAGTGAAGAAAAAATCTGGATAATGTATTCAAGTGTAGTCTACGATCATCAAATGCATATTCCATTTTGTTGTCCATTTATTCACAAGTGTCCAGGTGTCCTGCTTACCCGTGTGGACGGTATAATTGGTAAAACTTAAAGATACATTATGATGAACAGCACTGTCAGCGAGCTGTTCGTTCGATCGCACTTGACATGGGCACTGGGTGCTGTGGCAGCCAACAGTGCTCTGTCAGTGACAAGAGAATAATACGGACATCAGTCATGCCTCTTATTGCCCGACTGCTTGCTGCCACAGGCTGTGCGATATTTCTATCACATAGAACTCCTCATGCTGGGGCTGACCTGATGGCTGTGGCACACATTTTATTGCTGGTGTGTATTGTATATACGTGCGTGTTAAAGCCGTCCTTCATTTGGTCGAACATCCGAACAAATTCGGGAAAGTTTTGTGGTTAATATAAGCTTGACCAAACTTGATCAAATGTTAATTCATATTTTCCTGTTCAGACGACCATCAGATGTATGAGCTAAAATCGTGTGCTGTTTGTTTATAGTACTATCTGCGTGCATGATTTTATCCCAACACACGCATGCAACAGAGTTAGGTGTATTGGCAAATGAGTTTTACTTTTTTTTTAAAAAAAACCTCTGCTATAGACTATGTGTCCATATTACCGAAACTTTAAATAGTCTTTGAATTCTGTTGTCAAATTAATCCAGTTGGCTTTCTATTTAAAGATTTTCGCATTATTTATTTTCCTCCATACACTAAGAAACTACAAAAGTGTACGGGCACAGTTTTCACCCTGACATTTTTTGTGAGAAAAAGTGACAAGGCTAAGTCTGTTTAAAGAGGTGTAACACTACTGACATGGCAGGTTTCTCGCTCATAAGAAATGGCCAACTAAGCTTCTAAAACCTCGTGCATTATTTGACAGTATGAGTCCGCACTGAGCTCCTGCAAATAATGCCCTTTCCTTGCTTCCTACAAAGGCCTGCAAAATTACCATTTTGTATTAGCGGTCTTTTGCATTGTTCTTCCTGCGGTGCCTGGCAACAAACACCCGACGAGTTGACACAGTCTTCTGTCGATTGACCACTCACGTCTTGGGAATGCTAAATATCAGTCACATCTTGAACAGAAACGAAATACTCTGATCTTCTAGTGAGTTCCAGTAGTATGCAACCACATGCACAGCTGGTGGGGTTCAGCGCGATTGGTAGTCGATGTTTGCGGTAGACTTATAGATCGCAAGCAGAAGCTCCAGGGAATAAATATTTTACTTTTTTTTCTTTTTTTAATGCATGATGAACAGAAACCAATAGGGAAATCACAGTGAATCTAAAAGAAAAATTGTACAACCTAAAAAAGCAACAAAAAAAGAACCTTGGGCAGCTGGTTAAATACAAAGGTCTTTAGTCAACTGTGCCTATGTTTCCTTGGGATCACGCAGCATTTAACGATTACTTACTTTATGGCATTTCCTTTTTTTAAGTGTTGGTTCAGGATTTGACCATTAACATGTCTTATTTATCAACAGTTTTGTAAAGTTAGAGCATTAGAACGTGTAAATGAAGATAAAGACAGAATAAGGTTGGTTTTTTTTCTAGAATAAAGAGTTTCTAAAATAGAGATGTGCATGCTGAAGAATCTGAACTGACACTGTGGTACATTATAAAATATCTCGAATTCAATATTCATAGAAAAATGTAACAAAATTTTTCACTGGGCTCATATTTTTTTTCCCAGTTACTAGCTGATGCCTTCAAGCGAATGTTTCGCATGCTATCTTCTCAACCCCCTCACCCCAATCCCCAAAGTGACTCTTTTCTTCAAAATTATTCGGTACTCGTTTCGTTTATAAATATGAATTCGTTGTCAGATCCGTTATAGCATTAGTATCTTCTTGCCAACTTGAAACAAATTTTGGTGGATATTGTATAATCATGAATTTTTCTACCTTGATTTATTACATACGCGGCACTCTTTATATATTAATGTAATCAGCATGTCTTTTCATTTTACTTAAACACCTAAAATATATTTACTCAATTCTCTTGATATGAAGTAGGAGAATATCAAACCGGTGGCACCAACTGCATCGGTTTTTCTTTCAATAACAAGTCGAATGAACCATCCTTGTTTCGGGACTGCTTAGTATGCTAGCTTCTTAGATGACTATGGGATCGATGACCGAAGAGATCGAAGGACGCTACATCGTCAGATGCGGTAAGCCGAGAAAGTTCTGGGGTGGCTTTACCCAGGCACGTGGCAGGCGAAGCCATTGATGCCTCAGTAGATGTAGAATGCGGTATCCTCACTAACACTTCACCCCGACGGCTTGAGGTCAACAGCTAAGGACGTCGGCTGCCTCAGGTTTATTGAATGGGAGGGTCTCAGAAACCGCTGGTGGCAGCTTAAATCGAACAAAAGGCGCTGCATTATCTATCATCTGACAATTTCTTTTCTAAAAAGCGAGGCCTGTATTGTATCAGCCATAGACGGGCTGAGGGGGAAACAAAATCAACAAAAATCTCGTTCCATAGATGTTGGGCATAAGAGAAGTCAGGATGAAGGCCAGTAATAAGGATCGTCTAAGCATGGGCGTGTAATAATAATAATAATGTGGTTGTGATAATAATGACATTTTTCAAGCCCAAGTGAACAGCTGTTAGAGACGGCAGGCATGATTTTTGTTATGCTTATAAAGACCAACCTGAATGGTTTGCGTGTTTTGTAGATATCGGTAGATATATGCCATATAAACCTAACCTGTAAATTTCAAGCTCCAAAACCCATCTGTTAATTATCTGCTAGTAAAGTGCGCGATTCTCCACTACGATCAACGAGCGCCGGTAATAGACCTACTACGTGACGCTGTGTACGTACTACGTGACACTAGTTCATCATTCACAAGGTAGTCAACACCAAACAGAGAGAATGAGCGACAGTTCGGATTATTCTCGTGCTGAAGTAGCAGTTTGTTTAGAACTTTAGAACCACGAAAAATGCCGACTTTAATTCGAACTGTAGATCATTTTCTCTCTGGGTGTTGACGGCCGGCAACCCTGTGAATGATGCACTAGCGTCACGTAATACACTGTTATCAGCGCTCGTTGATCGTAGGAGAGAATCGTAGCGGATAATTAATTAACGGATAGGTTTTGGAGGCTGAAATTGACAGGTTAATTTTAAACAAAAACCGTTCAGGTTGGTCTTTAACAGATTGATTTATAAGTGTTCTTACTGGTAAAATGACCTTCATCTGTAGTTTCTTGTTTATTTCCTCCATCGTCGTTCAAATTTTAATGATCCATTGACAAACAACTGTGCCGTTTATAATTTTTAGTGGAATCATTATACCAGCAGCTTGTACACGTATAGTTTAGTTCTCTTGTGGCTTGTTACCCTGAAAGCCTAGATTCACAGTTTCAACTGCTTTATAGCATGTTTGTATCTTTGTTGTTTGCATTATATAATGTGGCGTAGTGATTATTGTCTTTATGAATGTGTGTTACAATCACCATTCTGGAGAAATGTTTCTTGCAGCAACATACACTTGGTTTGCCTCGTTTATAAACGCATGCATTTTTGTGTTGTTATTTCCAGACCCATGTGCAGGTGTCAAATGTAATTCACCTGAGATTTGCCAGGTGGATGAGCAACGCAAGCCAGTGTGTCGCTGTAAGTTTCTGTGCTTCAAAGAGTTGGACCCCGTGTGTGGCACTGATGGGAAGACTTATAGTAACACTTGTTACATGCACAAGGAGGCTTGCAAACTGCACAAACAAATCTCAGTTCTTTACAAAGGAGAATGCAGTGCAGGTTTGTATTTCTAAACGTTGATTGCATCCTACAGAAATATTATACCTGCTTTTAAAGTTTGGGTTTTTTTAGCATTTCCATTCTGCCCACAAAACCCCCCATACATAAAATGTTGGTCTTCCACTTTTAAAGAAGGCAGTATGCTTATTGCTTGTGCATATCACATCAGGTCGTCTTCAATTGGACTATTCTTTTACTGCTTTGCTTAAGCAGGAAAAAACTTGCAGTTTATACTCCGTATTTTATACATTACATTTTCACAGGTGAGACTATGATTTTACTCTATGCACCAAACCAGCAGTGTTACCCCACCATTCTACCCCTTAATTCAATTTTTTTTATGTTTCCTTTGCTTCCACAAGTACATAAAGCAGAATATGTATAACATCACTTGCTGCTCCACACTACACTGTAAAAATTGCCTTTCCTGCTTTGATTTTTCCTAACATGCTATCTTCACTTAGAACTGAATATTTTTAACACATTCCAACTGTGTAACCTGCTGCTTTAATCAGTATTGCAGATTTGTCTTTCTTCTTACAAAAGCATCTACTCACTTCAGATTGTAATCAACATTTTTATCTTTTTTTTTTAATATCTTCATTCTCTTTTATCTGAAAGATTTTCACATATTTTAGTGTCTTCTAAGTTTGAATAAATTTGCTTAGAAAGAGGCATTTTATAATGTCTATATCATTTAGTCTTGCTATAACATCCAAACTAAAACTTTTGAAATGAAAATAATTATAATATGCAAAGTATTAAATAAGGCATAGACTCTAGAAGACAGCTTCTAATTTCAACACTTGCAGAATGTGAAGTATAATGGCCATTCAAACAGCACATAGTTCTAATAATAATTTTTCATGTAAAAAACTTAAAAACATCAAAACAGCTTGACCCTAAGTGGTTGTGATTACATGACGCGTTTTCTGAAAACTCAGTGAACTTGACCTGCTATCATCCAAACACCCAGACCTCCCATAGCTTTTATAATCACTTCTTTATCTGAGTTTTCTTAAAAATACTTAGTGCAAAATACATTAAAAATTCTCATCTTATAAGGTGCATTTTTCTTGAAAATTGTTATTTCAGTTGATGCATTAGGTTGATATATTGTACAATAGGTTACACAATGAAATTATTATACATGTAATAACAATAAAGAAATATTTTCAATGCATGCCTAAAAATTAAAATAGGCAAAAAAAAATGAAGAAAGAAGTCTTGTCCATTCCATTTGATGGTGTTCCATATGATATTCTTATTTTTCTTTCCTTTGGTTCCTGATCTTGCTGTCAGCATACCTGTAGTTTGCATGCAGACCTGGCCTGCATGAAATGATCAATACAACAAGCATGCATCATATCTTTATTAGAATTGCTTTAAGGAATATTTGCATTTTCATTTTTACAAATTATTGTTTTAAAGCCCACATTACGTTGTTCTGGAGACTGTTAACAAAGCAGACATTTTTTTTCATTCTTGTTGCTGATGATGCATGTCTTTGCAGTGCATGATCATTAATAAGATTATATCTTTTCGCTACATAAATAAATCTGTCCAAGAAATAATTCCAGAAACACTTCATGTTCCTACCTTTATTTTTGTTTTGTCATGTTTTGTTTTGTAATTTTTAGCTTTCTTTATGTTTTGTTGCATCATCTGTTTCCATTTCATTCCATGAATTTTTTTCCGTATCAGCAGTAGTAAAAACAAGTGTAAAATACTGTAGGTTCTAACTTCCAAATACAATGTGTGGGGACAGTTAATGGATTTGCACTTCTAAAAATGGCAGATAAATTAACTCAACATTTAGAGTAACTCTTGATTCCCTTTATGTATCAGACTTTGAAGACAAATATGTATTGCATTAAGAATCTTTTTGGAATCTTTGAGAAGTACTGTCTTTTCTTTTCAAATTGTTTAATATACTGGTTCCATGTTCATTAGTTAATGGGCTTTTTTTGGGGGGGCGGGGGGGAGGGAGTAAGCTTTGGAGGTTTAGAATAGCTCAACAGAGCAGAACATAGCTTGGTATGATATCCAGAGTACACTCCCAGATTTGTTTAATCATGAAACTTTGAAAATGTCAAATGCCTTACTTACTGAGGCTCATCACAATCTAACTGCACTCTCAAACCTTCCCAGTTATTGTGTGGAATACTGTTTGTGAGTAGATGAATTTTTATTGTTAAATATTTTTCTATCATATTCGTGATTTGTTTGCCACTTTCTGAGTTACAAAAAACAAGACAAGGAAAAATTTTATTAAAAGTAGTAACTGTTGCTAGTTTAATAAGTGCTTCGCTAAAACAGACCCTTGTATGAAATGCATTAATTATGTATGACGCTGTCACTTTAACAATTGGCCTGCTTCTTTTTCACTGCAACACCTACCCATCCAGGAACTAGCATAATCTCGGGTACAGTTCAGGATGAGTATAGTAGACATGGTAAATCCCTTTATGTTGAGATGCCACATAGTCTCATGCACTATTTTTATTTTTACACTTCTCAGAATCCTTACCATCACCTATGCTGGCACTACTGCAAACTGCTGTATTATGTTTGTTCGGGATACAGTCTAGTTCTGTGGAACTCTAGAAATGATATGCTTTAACACAAAGGAAGAAAACCAAAGAGTTGCAACATTTATTTTAACCAGGGGCACCACTGTGAACTCTTGACCTTATCTGCTATTAGCAAATTACACTAAATACGCATTTTAATCTGTACCTGTTAACTGTTAGATGCATATTTAAGTGAGAAGTGCCCATAAATTTTTAATTCAGGTGTTGAATGTCAGCTGTATTAAGCACTTATTGGTTTTACAGGAAGTGGTCAAAATGACACAAGGTGATGCAAATGCCAGAAGCCCACCAAAATAAGCAATCATTAAGGCCTTGCTTTTTTCAGCATTGCTAGATTTGTAGTTTACTGAGCAAAGTTACATTTTATGTTTTATCTAAAGTTTATTTACTAAAGTAAACTGCTGTGGTGTAAAACAAGACAAGCTAATAGATTAAACTGTCTGACTGTTGTAGACCTAATTGTCTCTTGAATGGCTGTCTGGAAGAGAAACTCCTGATTAAAATTTACGTAAAAGAAGCTTCAAAGATGTTTGACAGCTTCCGTAATGCATTGTGCATAGTGCTCAGTAGAGTTATGTATGTGCAGTTAGGTGTCTCTAAATTCACCTTAAGAAAAAGAAAATTAGTCGGAGTGAATGTGAACCAAGAGTTCACTGCTGCTGGAATTGTCTAATCCATCTATTTATGGATTTCAGAGTTCTTCACGCAGAGAAATGTTGGGAAACAATTGTGAGAGTGGATTTTTATGGGAGTCTTTGAAAGTGTTGGGGAAAAAAATGCATTTGTGTCTTCATTTGCAAAGGCAATTTTTGCATCTTAACCACATTGATCTAGACTGTATTAGCGAGCATACAGACCTTGGTGTTCATATGACACTCCTTTGGCAATCAATATTGCCAGGGGAAACAGGTTTCTTGATTACCAGTCCACACAAAACTGTATTGTAAAATGTCACCTTATGCACATATATCTTTATTTCTTATATAATGCCATCTATATCCTCTTCAAAATTTCATTGAAGTTTCTTTTGCTTATAAACAGATGCAAATATTTGTTGTGATTTGCAATTTTAACATCTTTACTTAAATGACTATTTTTATATGAATCCGTATGCTTATGAAACCCTGCTGATTTCTCATTCTCTTGCTGTGTATTTCTCATTCTCTTGCTGTGCACTGCACATCATAGAATGGCTCACAGAAGGAACTGTTTTTCATTTAAGTTCATAAATACCGGGATTTATTTCCTCTCAAAGAATGCTAAGTATTTTCAATAGGTATTGCTTGTGTTACTATCTTTACTGTCTACCTGAAAAGTCATCCTATTATAAAACTAGTGCTGGTAACTCATTATTCTTATTTTTATAAGAAATCGAAGGGATGATAGCTGTAATTGAAAAATGGTTATGCTTTAACAAAGCGGATACAAGAAAAGATGCAACGTGAAACAAAAGGAAGGAAAACTGAAGCAAGCAGATTTACTTGCCCACACTAGAGTGCTATTTTTTTCCAATTGCTTTGCTCACAGAATCCGTTATACCGGTGTTTGCCACAGACTTCACCTCGTTCCTATTAGGCATGTACAACAATGTGGCTTCATTCATAATTTTCATTCAGTCAATTTCATAATACAAAAATTTTGTAAGAACACAGAAAACCTGCACTTTTGCATGTCCTGTCCTGCATTTGAGCTTGCTTGCATTTTTCAGCAGTTTTATTGATTAAAAGTAAAGCACAATTTTCCCTTTTTTCTGATTTTTTTATGTGATGTGCTTTTATGTTTGCCCATTGCCTGTGCTGCAGTGGCATGGCAGATTCATTCTAGAGTGTTTTTATTAAATTATGTGATAGAGGTTATGATGTACTAACATAACCAGTCATGTCAGTGTTTTCCTTTCTCTCTTTCTTGGATAACTTTTTGTTTGAGCTTACAAATTTATGATAGTTTAAACTAATTGTTTTTCTTGTGTATCATAAATCAGAGTTCTTTGAGAAGTATTACTAGGAGTTATATCTAGTTCTATAAACATACTGAGATTCTTTTATTTAACTTTTTTTCCTTAACCTATTGAGGTCTTAAGTAAATGTCAAGATAAGTAAAAACAGTTTTGCCAGAACACCAATTTAGCACTTTAGTTTCTAAAATAATTTTAAGATAAAAAATGTAAATAATATGCAAAAAGAAAATGTAAGATGGTTTAAATAGTACATAAAAGGAAACAGTAATCATCACCATTTATGGACGTGGATTATACTAATATCTTCTTGTTAAATGAACGCTGAAGCATTAATGTTTATTGACATAAGACATAATATGTCAGTTTTTTAATGTGACAAATGCAGTGGAAATTATTTTTAGCATTTGGTTGTAGCATGAATGACCTTGCAAAAGGTTTTCTAGCAGTCTGTGTATATACATAAATCATGTCCTCAGAAGTGATAAGGCTGATGGAACAGCCGTTGTAATGAACTGTTTGGCACAAAAGGCAGGATCGAAGCAGCTCCAAATTGTGAAAATATTTAGTCTATTAAACCAAAAGATCTTGTGTTAGGCAGGCTACTTGAGCTCTCAGAGCAGGGAAGATGCTGTGCATGCTTTAAATGTTTTGAGCAAATGCATTCTCTAAACAATCACTGAACAGAACCCAGAAACTTTAAAGACCATCACAGAAAAGCTTCAGAAGTTGTCAGTATATAAAAACAGGAAATCAGACACTTTGTCTTCTAAATTTGCAAAGAGTTTCAAACAAAATTGTAAGCCAGTTTTAACAATGATATTAAAAAAACATGGAGCCCATAATGGTTAACAGTTATCAAAAGATTTTCAAAACATTTTCTGGCTGAGTCATGTAGCACTTATTTCTTGCTACTTTTTCAGCCAACAACCCTTGCAACAAGGTCCAATGTGGCCCAATGGAAGAGTGTAGTGTTGACCGCAATGGTATGGCATCTTGTGTTTGCCCTCTGCACTGTGAACCAGTCATACGGTATGTTTGTGGCAATAACAGCAGGACATACGACAGCGATTGTGAATTGCGAAAACAAGCCTGCCTTTTGAAGGAGTATGTTGCTGTTGCCCATACTGGCCAGTGTGGTAAGAATTCACAAATGAATCTATATTTAATACATCAGACCATATAGGGTTTTTACCTTCCCTCTTGACACAAAGGGCCTCCATAACACAGCATCAGATAGACCTTTTCCTCTTGTTTGCAGATGACTGTCAGTAGGTACCATGAGACATGTTAAAACAGTACATTTGTCTGTTTCACTTACATTTGGTGTGGTGCATATAAGTTCTTGTTAATAGGGTTACATGGCTAGAATTATGCATAATTTTTCAAATAATTTTTTTTAATTGTAGTTTATTGACATAGTGCCCTAAAGGTTCTTTGAAACATGGAATGAAAAATGCACTGCATTTATAATTACAAGTTAACTTATAATTACAGGTTATATATCATTAACTTGCAGAGTATATAAGTGACATTGAGATAGAATAAATTTTTATTTTGTTTTCTGTCACACAGGTCAAGACATTCCTTGTAAAGGGCACACATGCACAAGAGGAATGGTCTGCCAGGTGATAGATGGCCAGCCTACCTGTGTTTGCCCTCAATGTTCAGAACAGTACAACCCTGTGAGTTTTAAAAAAAAAAATGTTTAGACCCGTTAGGCACAAACATATGACAGAAATAATTTTTTCGGTGAATTTTCATATTGTTTGGACCGTAGATTTACATGTATTCATACTCTCATGGCCTTTTCGGTAAGTATCCTATCTAGTAAATATGGATCAAATTAGAAATGCTTTATATATAATATATATACTTTATGTCTTTTTTAAATATATATAGAGAGAAAGAGATTATTATCCATCTTATTCTGGAAAGCAGTTTATCTGTTGAATGTGTACTACAGGTGTGTGGAGATGATGGCATCACATACGAGAATGAGTGCAAACTCCAACAAGAAAACTGCGAAACGGGCAAAGCAGTACAAGTTAAGCAACGTGGGCTCTGTAGTAAGAATGGCTTCAGATTTTATAAGATCACTTTTATGCTAAGTGCAGTGCAGTGTTACTGTGCACATCAATTGTATTTGGCAAAGTTGGTGGCACAGTGGAAAGAGCACCTCTTACCTTAATGGTGAGAATTAGGTGCCCTGGGCTTGGATCTTGACTCCCTATCCTCTCTCCCAATGTGACAGCTGCTCCCTAATAGTTTTCTCCAAAGACTCCAGTTTCCTCTACTCTTTGAATGTACCCTGTGTGCTGTGTGTGTGCTTGAGTGAGAGAGAGTGTATCAATATGAGTGATTGTTAGGGGCTTTTGATACCTGCTTAAGATGTCTACATGTGTTTACTTGTGTGCCTTTGTGTATGTATGGGTGTTAATTCAAAACACTTTGAGACCATGCACATAACAAAAGGCACTATTTAAAAAAAAACATTTCTTATCAGATATACATCTATACTTATACTGTCACTGCCCAAAATTTTCAAAACGATGAATACTCTATACTGGAGAGTTACTTCAGAAATTTCTAGAGACTAAAAAGTAAACATGAAGTTATTTGTTATCAGCAACTGCATTAAAGCAAGTGTTTACTGCCTAATAGCAAGAACTTGTCACTTGTAGTTGATGTTAATTGTGATTGTAATATCTATCATCGTAATTAATTTCTACAGTGTCTTAAAACATTGTTCCAGCGCTATGCACAAGTTTTTTTTATTTAGATAAAGTGTATTTTGAAACATTGGTACAACAAGAAAGAGAGGTAGCTACTTGAAGATTTTGAATTCAAGCAGCATTAAATAATGGAGAGCATAATCTTTGAAATTTTCTGGACTGTTAACAATAATGATATAATCACATTTTGCTTGCTTTAGAGTAATGATCATCTCCTAATTTTTCTGCACTTCTTTCAGATGGCTGCGGAGATCACAGGTGTGAGTTCTATGCTATATGTGAGAGCATAGGTAACCAGCCAAGGTGTGTGTGCCCATCTTCTTGTGTTCAGGTTAGTGCATCCAGTAAAGAGATGATTTTGTGCTATGTTGTGTACTCTTGCTTAGATTTTACTTTTTTTCCTCCTAATGACATAATTACAAGCTTTGTAGGTAATGTAAACAAAAATAGCAATTTAAGTTCTTTGCTCATCGTCTGACACCAAGCTTCTTTCCCCTTTTCTTCTTTGTTTTCCTTTTTTAAATAGCTAAATTTTTAAAACTAACTTTGTTATACACAAAACAAGTGGACAGAACACAAATAGATTAATAATTATTTACAGGTTGACCTACCTGTCTGTGGATCTGATGGCCGCACATACTCCAATGAATGTCTGATGCGTGTTGAGAGCTGTCACCGCAGACAACTCATCACCATCAAATCCAGAGGCTCTTGTGGTTGGTGGTCATCTTTCCTTCTCTTGTCCTTCTGTCTTTTTTTCCAAGACACAAAAGTCTTCAAATTTTCAGTGATTGGTCAAAACTATGATTAAAGAAATGAACATATTAGATTTCATTTAGACCATGTTAATCTACAACACTATTTGAAAAGGAAAACTACATTTGTAGAAACTGCATCGAAAAGCATTGTTGTATCAAGCAGCTACATTGGTCAAAGAAACTGAACACTGACAGCTGCTGTACCCCAGATTCATATTGGCTTACAGTCAAATCTGATTTGCGTCAGCAATTTCCTCTTTTGTTTCAGATGTATGTGCTGATGTTGTCTGTGAACATGGTAGCAGATGTGAAAATGGAGTGTGCGTCTGCCCCATCATTTGCCCAACAGCTGGTGAAGCTGTGTGTGGTACTGATGGACGCACTTATGTCAATCGGTGTGAACTTTGGAAAATCTCTTGCACTCAGCACATAGACATTGAGGTTGCAAAAGCAGGCGAGTGTGAAGGAGATATTGACCAATCAGGGTCTGGAGGTAAGACAACATACAGCAAGCGTCATGTGTCGCAGGACACAGTCATGTTACTCAAGATCTTTCCAACAATTTCACTGCGTGTTATGATGTCAAAACTAGAACTACTAGGCACAGATACATATTTGTTACCCATAAAATTATGTCCAGCTAGGCAACAAAGGGGTTGTAGTATTTAAACTTTTGGGGCTTTCTGAAGTGCCCAACATTAAGCATTATAGCAGTTGAACATATTTGGATTGTGCCATAAAAGGAAAACTCAAAATTGTTTAAAGGGGACATTTGTCGTCATACTAGCTTGAGGCTACATTAATTACAGCATAAAAAAATTTCTGAGCATCTTCATTAGGTGATTGCTAACTATAGCCACTTACAGGAGGACTTCTTCACAATCCTATCAATATCTGCATGTTGACCACTGCATGTTGTTGATCGTTTTTTAATTTGCATAGTGTAAGTTTTGTTGTGCAGTTCATGTGTTGCTTTTCAGTGTAAACATTTGCATGGTGTATATTAGGGCCTTTTCTGTCTGAGTAATGTCTTTTGAGCAGCATGAATGGAGAACTGATAGTAGCGTTGTTGTAATGTTTTAATTTTAAAAAATTTAATTATTGTATCTACATTACAATCAAGCTGTGATGAAGAAATCAGGTAAGACTGCATGCTAAAAATTGATATTATTAATATGTTCAAACAAAATTTGTGACAAACTATATAGGGGATATTCAGAAGTTTACAGTGTGTTTATTCATTCATTTCTGGATAAGTATGCTCTCTCCTCACCTGACTCTCCCTCTCTCTTTGCCTGCGTATGCTCTCTGGCTGATCTCAGGTGTGTTCTAGCTACCTGCAATTAAAGATCATGACCTCTCACATTTATATTTGGTGTTTATTAACTTATTATGTGATTTGGCAAATTATTTTGGGAGAAGACATCACAAGGAATCCTAGCATTTACAGTATGCTAGAAAGCAATGCTGTATACTTGTCACACATGTAGAAATATTGTCAGAATCAGGTAGATGCATATGCTGTATTTCATGCAACATCTGAAGCTTTTGTAGAGGGCTCTGGATTCATTGTGGATGGTGAAGACTGTGATGAAGAAACATGCTCCAAATATGGCGGAAGGTGTGTTGTGCAGATAAATGGCAATTTTCACTGCGTTTGCTCCTTGGGCTGTGAGGCTATCAGGTAAGGAGCACTTTTGATAAGTTCTTTTTTTTTTTTATTCCCTCACTGTTCTGTTTTTGGTGTAGTCTAGGTGCTCTGTGATTCTTGTGCTTGACTTCATGACAGATCGGTGTTCTAATTAGTTTCTTCAGATTAGTGCAATTTGGAAAAAGACTAAAAAACTGCCTGTCTAGTGGATACTTGATTTGTAAAGGAAATTAAAAGGTGGAAGGTGAGGTGTACATTGCATAAAGACTAAAAATATTTTAAGAAACTTTTTCTTCTGCATCAACATACACAAAAAAACACTTCATTCTGATTCACTTGTTGTTGCGTATGAAGTCTTTATTAGTTCCAAGACATTCCATAAAACTCTTAGGTCAAGATGTTCATCCACTTGATTCCTTATACTCACTAATCAGAATCTGTCAGCATGTTTTTTAATGATTAGCCACACTACCTTTTTTCCCAGTTCAATTCATTGGAATCACAGACCACAGAGGAAAAATAATTATTCTCCTAATTACAGATCTCCAGTGTGTGGGTCTAATGGGCAGTCCTATGGCAATGAATGTCAGATGCGTCAAGCAGCATGTATGCTGCGCCAGTCTATCACTGCTGTTTCCATGGAGAATTGTGGTGGTAAGAGAGAGGTGCAGAGAGAGAGAAAGAGCCTAAGAGTGTTTGTGTTTGGGTGGGTGCTGGTGAGGGTAGCTGTGTGTGTGTGAGCAAACAAGAAAGTTTGTGTGGTAATGATAGCCTGAAGTACTAGTCTTGTCCAGAAAACACTTGTTCTTGCACAGGGTGGTTAAGAACTGGGCAGTGAGGGCCAAAAAGGTAGGGTTTGTAAAGAGGGTGGGGACATACCCATTATTGCAGTTCAAACACTGTGCAATAATAAAAAGAATAGCATGTACACTCCCTTGTGTTTAGCATTTATAATGTTTATGATGTCCATAGACTATTGACTCGCAGTCAATAAAGCCAAATGATCACAAATCCAACTACGTGTATCTATAGATACATTTATCAGTGGGTTCTCTCTATGGGTATGGCATAAAACCCCACAAACCAACCGATCTATGGGTACACATGTATTTAATGGATGCATACATGAATATAATGAACATGGGCTGCAGCAGTGTGCACATATGATCCTCTGCTTTTAAGTCGTACAATTGGTTCCATTCACTGAAAAAAGGGCAAGGGAGTAAAACAGAGTATTGCCTCTCCTGAACTAGTGAAATATACTTCCCTGAAACTATTACTCCTGAATGTGTAGTGTAATACACTGTGTTCAAATAAGGGAGCTTTGATTGCATGTCACATCAAATAAAAATGCCATTTTTCTCTGCTCTTGACCAGACTCGGAGTTTGATAGTGATGAGCCATGTGATGGTGCCATTCCACTTGTAGACGAAGCAACTGGCCATGACTATGACTGCTCCTCAGGAATGGACATGTGCCCATCAGGCAGCTATTGCCACATCACACCCAACTTTGCCAAGTGCTGTAAGGAAGGTAAGATACGATTAGCTCAACATTAGGAATATGTGTGCATGTATGAAAGTAGATGGTTGGATATCTTTGTTTTTCTTTCTGGGTACAAAAATTATGCCATATGTATTTTTCAAATGAGAAAAAGAAAATAAACACATTTCAAAATGTTTTCATTGTTCAGAACTTTGTCATCATACTTCTGGTAACTTTCAAATTGCACCAGGGAAAGGGTTCACTTACATGGGATTCATTGATCACTTCTCTTGTAATGTTAATATGTAAGCATGGATTCTTCTTCCTGTTGTTTCAAAACTTTGCTAGTGGTTGTAGAATTTCTTAAAGGGTCAATGTAGGTGTTTGTTGGCTGTGAGCTTTAAAATGGGCTAGTGTGCTTTTGGAGGCTGTTACCATTCTCAGATGCGATAGAGTCTCACCAAGACAGAAGACATTGATGCTTGCCCTTTCCTTGCTGTGTTTTGCTGGAGAGGCATGTTCTACCAGTGTTATCTGAGCCTTGCATAAATGTGCATCCAGTTGCAGTAGAGTGTGCACTTCTCTTTCACCCAGAAAGTCCAGGTTGCTTATGTAGCACTCATAGTGTACTGTTATTTTCTCTGTAGAGGATAGTAAGCCGAACTGTTCTTTCCCATGCCTGCTGTGTACATTGCTTTGCACCCTTCATTGTGGTGTATACGTTTATCATTCTGTGCCACATGGTCTCCCCTTATCTACCACCTCTTCCACTAATGGTCTCTGCAGCCTTTTATTTGTCTGAGCCATATTTTTCAAAATTTTTCACATTATGGGTTACTTGTTTCCCTTTCTCTGTAATTATAACTTTTTGCATCTGATATACATGATACACAGACGTGAAATCATCCCATTTAGTCATTTATCACCCTTGTGCTTTGCTACATTTTCCACTTCATGTTTTGATTTCTGTGTATATCCTACCAATAAAAAGAGCGCTTTTTCTGCTCTAGGTATTAGACATTCAGTGTATATATATATAATTTAGTTTCCTTTGGATTTATTTCAGATGTTCATTTGAGCATACAATGCAGTGATACTCCATTTGGCTGTTGCAAGGATGGTTTCATGCCAGCGAAAGGTCCAAATAATGCAGGCTGCCCAGGTAAAGCTTTAATTCTGCTCTTGAAAATATTCTTGCTCCTTGAGATGTGCAATCTCAAGATTATTATTCTGACTTTTTTTATCAGTTAGCAACACTATACCATGCAGTCTCTGGTATTGAATAATTGGTCTCTAATAATTGAGCAATAAAATCAAAGTTATTATCAGGTTAGCTGAAGGAATAGTGTGCAGATTATTATGCATAAAATACAAGTATGTTTATTGAATCTTTTTTGCTATTTGAAAATACTTATACAAGTAAACCAACTTTAACAACATCATTGTGTTTCAAGAAACTAATGAACTTTTTTTTATCTTCTTTTCCAGCAATTTCCACATACAATGTTTTTTTATTACCTTTTCAGATTATGTATGCAGTATGCAAATGTAATTTATGCATTCATTTTTTTTTTTTTACTGCATGATGTTTTGATAAAAATGTACAGTTGGTGTTGTTTCTAGCCCAATTTTTGTTGTTGTTGCTTTGTTCTTTTTGCTGTTGGTCACAAAGCTTGAATGCAATTGTTGGGTTTTATCCCCTCTCACAATCTCAGAATCTGGCACATTCACAATCACATGATATAAACAACAGCTGGTTTAGAAATTATTTCAGATATATCTACCTGAAATGATAGATTATTTCAAGTACAGCAATTATAAAAATAAATTATTTCTTACAGGTGTATCAAATAATAATTGCTTTTCCTATTAACTCATATTTTGACCAGAGCAATAGACATACCAGTTAAAATCATTTCAAGTATAGTCATGTCCTCATCAACCAAAAGAGGCAGTATTTGTAGGAAATTAATCAATTCGTTATTATTGACTGCTTTTTTCGGTTATTCTGGATAATAGGTAAACAGTTTGTGTGCCTTTTTGCAGAATCTTGTCACTGCAATTCTCTGGGTTCATATGGAACGACTTGCGACCCTGTTACACGTCAATGTGTCTGTAAATCTGGAGTTGGAGGTTTGCGATGTGACCGATGTGAAATTGGCTTCTGGGGCATGCAGAAGATAGCTGAGGGAAATAGTGGCTGCATCCGTATGTTATCAGGGTTCCAAACTGGGACATTTTTTTTACTTAACCTGGGTTGTGTTTGACTTGCTAAACTATAACCTGTAATAGATGTAATTTTGTATGCAAGTAAGTATAACTATTGACTTAAGTGAAAATTTTGTAATAAATGCCTAATAAAATACATGTGCATTAATTTCTCTCTTATTTGCCCATCATAAAAGTCCTCAAGCGTTGTAGGCATCTTGATAATAAAAAACATAAGCTACCAAATTTGTTTCAAAGAGTTTCTTGACTAATTAAACCCTGTTGTATGTTCTAATTCTAAATGTTGTTCCTTAGCTTGCAACTGCAATCCTCTGGGGTCAGAACGTGATGACTGTGCTCAGATGAACGGACGCTGCATGTGCAAAGCTAATATCTCTGGCATGAAGTGTGATCAGTGTAACAATGGCAATGTTCTGGGACCTTTAGGATGCTTAGGTAACCAGACTGTATTTCATGTGTATACTGATGATTGGCAAGTCATTGAGCCTTTTTATCACCTTCTCTGATTGTGTTACATTGAGTTATTTGGAAACAAGATGGTTTCATCATGTAAACTCATTTTCCTTACCTATTTCTGTAGCTGCTCCCAAATACTATATACACTGTGTGGACATTAGATTTGTAGTATGAATATTACTGCGAGTCAAAGTGCAGCTTTACACTACAATAACCTTTCTTCCATTAGAGGTTATTGTGGCTTTCTTTTTGCAGGTCCCAGCTCCAGCCCTATGCATTCATGTGATGACTTGAACTGCAAATATGGTGCCACCTGTCATATGAAGAATGGAGTGCCAGAGTGTACTTGTGACTTTCAGTGTGACAACAGCGAGAAGAGTCGGGACATTGTATGTGGTACTGATAACCAAAATTATGGGTCAGAGTGCGAGTTGAAACTGCTAGGCTGCCGACTGGGGCTAGAAATTGATGTGGCATATCGTGGACCATGTAGAGGTAAGGGCACAATACGCAATACAATTTTCAGTTCATAGTAGACTGTCAGTATGGCTTTCAAAAAGTCCTTTCTTCAAGGCAAGTTAGCCAGAAAATTCAAGAAATTTCAGTAGTAGTAGTACTTACATCACCTTTCACATTCAGTCATGGAGTTGACTCATATTATCCAGTTATACTATAATAAAAATCCAGTATACTGAGTATGAATTAATCAGCTTTATGTTAATGTTTATTTATCTTTGTTGTCACTATTGTAATACAAAAATGTCAAATTTTTTGGTAGTGTTACATATATTTCTTCAAATTGGCATTGTTTGAATATTATTACAAGATTTTATTTTGCTCGATACATGTCACTTCCACCCAAGTTTTCTTTTTGGTGGGAAGAAAAGTACTTAGGTAGAGAAAGATAATCAGTTCAGCCTTCATATTTTTGTCCTAATCCAGGGTAAAACATGCCCATAATGTGCCTTCGTATATGTATTATTTTCCTGATCCATTTTTTTCCTTTTCCAAACAAAATTTTGGGGACTTGCTGAGTGTTGATTTCATTGCCTAGAGTGCACTGAATATTCCCACCTTATCTCAAACCACTCGCAAGCAAGACCAGCTATACTTCATAAACTTAATATACAGTGCTTCAAACATTTCTTCTGTTGGTTTCAGCTCTTCCAGCAACACGCACGACCACAGCTTTGCCATCTACTTCAAGGTCACGAAAAACTACAAGACATATCACAGGTGAAACTTCAGAGTCAGACAATTACTCGTCTGGAACACGAAGACCAGAACATGAAGCTGAAAAACCATCTGAAGAGAAATGTAAGCATATTACCTAGGCATAAAATTTTGAAAATGACAGTACAATGCAGTAACAATTAAATATTTTTAATTATCTATTTAAACTTGATTGCAGTTCAGGAAGAGCAGTAACTTCAAACATAATTCCCTTTGTCTTGGCTTAAGGGTCTTTGGTTAAGAAGAATATAAGAATTTGTTTATTGGCCAAGTGACCCATTAATTGGAATGACTTGATGATGGAAGAGACAGCACAAAGGAAAGAATAATCAGGCCTTTCCTGTACACATATATACACATACATACCCACAACCCCTCTGTAAAGGTTGGGTCTTTGTTGCATAATGGATAATGCCTGTCTGACTTGGCATTCAATGCACCATTAAGACTGAGAGGCTTGACAGGACCTCTGTTCCTGCAGAAATCAACTAGCATCTCTTTTACTATGTAAAGTAAAAAAAAAATTATGGAAAAGAAAGGTAAAGGTTAAAGTTAACAGTTGAATAGTTTATTGACCACGATGTCAATGAGCTGTAAGTTGTTCCCCAAGTATGGGGCATTTGGAAGGTGAAGCTAACCCTGTCTTTACTTTCCCTGGTGAATGAAGTTCCTTACTCCTTGGTGGGCAGAGAAAGATTGATGTTCAAATAGAGGACCTTCTGGTCCAATGTTACGCACTATAACCATAAAATATGGAGCTTCCACAAGGAGAATAACTGCATGGAAACTTATGCAGCACGACTCTCAAGATCAAACATGTTTTTGGAAAGTGCCAAACATTGTTTATCTCTCAAAGATCATACTTTTCACTCACATTTAAGTTTCTTTCATTTGATGTCCTAATGCTGCAGCATTGCCAGATAGCATTTATTTATGTTTGTAAAAAATGTTATTTATATTTTCCTGATTTAATGCAGTCATTTTCATGGTCCAACAACTATCACAGGTTCTGGTAGCTATATTGATGGTCTCTGCCTCTCTGACGACAACTGCTGCTCTAATAACAGCCATTGCCGGTTGGGATTGTGTCGTTGTTTGCCTGGCTTCGTCGCTTCTGTGGATAATCGGAGATGTATTGGTAAGTGGGCAGACATCAACAGATCTGATGGTTAGAGGTTGGGCAGCCACATAAATACTGGATTTTAGTAATGGATGAACATTTTTATTTTATGTTCAGTTTTCTTCACTCTAGATTCAGGCTTTGTACATGACTTTTGATGGCCTACTTTTCCCAGCATATATCTGATGGTCACTGCTAAACAGTGGAAGTAAACCATTTGTTCCATCCCTTGCAGACCTTAGTTTTCCTTCTTTCAGGTTATTTTGCATCTGTTGGTTAGTGGGATCATCAGAAAAGCTTCTCTTAGCTCATGATTTTTTTCCCATGCAGAACTAAAGAGAGAGGAGCCTTCTATCATTACGCTGGCCCCAGAGAAAGATGTTTGTGCTGACAATCCTTGTTATGCTAATGGCAAGTGTGAGCTGGATGAGATACTGGGGTACCGCTGTGTCTGCCCATTAGAACGATCTGGACCTCTCTGCAACAGACGTAAGCCTACAAAACAAGGACCTTCTATAAGATGTACATCTTTGTCTTACTGCGTATAGTGTGCAGTTAATATAAACCATATGTACACTTTATTAGGTTCTTCTACTACAACTATAATTGTGTTTATAAAACAAAAATTAATGTTTATCTCTTGATTTGTCTATATTTTTATACCCAGCCTCAGTAGCCTGCCTGAGCCTTGTACAGAATAAAATACCAGTTTTGATGAGTTCAGGACTTAAACAATGTATACATAAATCTAAACATACAGAGGGGAAATCAGCCTTTAGTTAACTGTTGTTGTTAACCCTTCAGCTTTAAGACCACTTAAGTGATCACTGTATTGTAACTTGCTGCAATATTATATGATCTTTTGCAGAGTCTGAATTTAAGGTTCCCTCCTTTAGTGGAAGATCTTACATTCAGCTGCCACACATACAGAAGGCCAGCCGAGACCTGAGCATAGAGGTGGTTTTCCAAACACTTAACACTGATGGTATCATTCTTTTCAATGCTCAGAACCCAGATGGAACTGGAGATTTTGTTTCTCTTACAGTCAATGGTGGATTTGTTGAGTTCAGGTGAGAGTTGATAGCTTCCATCATTTTATCATATTCTGCTTGAACAACATTTGGGTCAGACTTCCCCACCCATTAGTATAAAATTATACAGGAAACTAGGCAATGTGCAAAATGTGTGTACATGTCATAGTGCAAGTAAAAGGCTGTCCGTTCTGTCACTTATTATCTCTTACTCGCATCCACATACAAACATGCATACAAACACACACAGATCCATATACACATACCTGCTTTCACCCAAGTGCATTGATTATCTACATCTCACACAAGTATTTTGCCTACATCAAAGTATTCTAAAGAATTGTTGATTAATATCTCTCAACTACACACAATGCCGACAAATGATAATTTTAGAGGGAAGTTCTGTAAGTAATTTCTCATATTGCTTGACAATTCTCTTACATTAGATTTGACCTTGGAGCTGGTGAAGCCATATTACGCAGTCGCAACCCAGTAGAACCAGGTCGATCACATCGAGTGATTGCTCGACGCATCCAAGCATCTGGCTACTTGATCGTTGACAGTGACCCCGATGTGACAGGCAACAGCCCCATCACTCATGTTTCTCTAAATCTTAACGACCCACTGTACCTTGGCTTCGTCCCTAAGGTCTCTCAAGAGTAAGTAACTCGGTGCATTTAGGCTTTCACTGATTATCTTCATCTGTATCGCTGTAAATCTACGGCCATTAAATAATTTCAAAATGTCTTATATCGAAAACATGTCATTTTCCCCTCTTAACTGATCTCAGTTCTGTCAAACATACGTCATCCAAAAAGATCATGTTTACTCTGCGGAATAGCAAGAAGCTTTGAACTGTAAAGAAACCTTGTGAAATACTAAGAACACAAGTTTTGACCATAACAGTTCAATGAGGAATCCAAATATACACTTTTGACCCTAGGTTTTTAATTTCAGAGTGTATAACCGTATTGGTGTCACCCTGGGACTTGTGGGGTGTATCCATTCCCTGAGAGCAGGCAGTCGTGATGAAATGATCCCCTTCAATCTAGAGTTAAACAGTCCTGAGTCAGACATCCTCAGCGGCGCCGATGTCAGTGAGTTTTAAAAAAAAGTGTTTTTAAGGCATTTTTTTAAATAAAAATTTAGTTTATAAATTAAAAAATGTATTCAAAATATAATTGATCTATATAAGCATTCTTGTAGATTGATAGTTTTTATTAAACACACATTCAGGGTTCTGCCGAATGCATCAAAGTGAAATAATCTAAAGCTTTCTTAAAATTCACGTCTCTTAAGTGAATAATAGAAATCCTTAGAGAATAAATATGAAAGCAGTAATGAGCATGCTTGTCCTGAAGGTGAATGCGGCTCAAATCCATGCAAAAGCATGCCGTGTAAAAATGGAGGAACATGCCTGGTACTTGATGCAGAGATGTTTGACTGCAAATGCCAGACTGGCTACAGAGGTGAGATAGCCACATATTTCAATATGGCTTCTAGTGGGTTTTGGGGGTTGCTTTTTTCACACTAGCTTTCTTAAAAAAATATTTTTATAAAAACCATATCCACACATAGCTAAATTTGGCATGGAATCATGTTTGATAAGTCATCATATGGGACTTTTTTTAAAGATTTTGTTTTCAAATTAGGAAATATAGTTTGTAACTATGTTGAAAGCAAAGTGTGGTGATGTTGATAACTTTGATTACAGGAGTGCTGTGTGATGACCTTGTTGACTCCTGTGCCAGCCAGCCTTGTCAGCATGGTGGTACATGTACGAAGATCAGATCACCAGATGGATTCGAGTGCAAATGTACTGAGGGGAGGGAGGGTGCTCGCTGTGAAAAAGGTAGCAATTATGGAACTTTTCCATATCAAAACCCTCTTTTGTGGAAGACAACATTAAACCCCAATACAAAACAAATATTTCTTACATCACCTTTATACAGCTCTGATTGTAAACGTGCCTTTTTATTGACCTATTCACAGAGTCCATGCCACAAGTATTTGTACCCAAGTTCACAGGCAGCTCCTACATGGAAATTCCTCTGCTGGACAAAGTTGAAGATTCTCTCTCCATTGAGATCTGGTTTCGGCCACTACAACCTAATGGTTTGTCTACAGTTCCTCCCTTGTGTGTATGTGCATGTGTGTGTCACACTAAGTTGCTGATCCACGTCCCTAATGCAAAGTGTGTACCAGAAAGGTCAGGCAGCGAGCAGCCTTCAATGGAATATACAACTTCAAAGTGAGACGGTGATGTGCAATTGAGTGCATAATAGATTGTAAGACTTGTCTGCTGAATGTAAAATAGTGTGAGAATGTTATTTGCATTGGTACCGTGTGTTCTTTAATGGAATCAACGTTTTTCTGTCTGTACCTGTGAAGCAGGCTGGTATTGCAGAAATAGATTAGGTTTTTATTTCTTAAAGGACGTTATATAACATTTGCAGCTTGAATGCTCTTTAGCAGGATGAGTGCAAACTTGATGATAAGTCACAAAACAAGTGT
Organism: Pomacea maculata; assembly: GCA_004794325.1. Lineage (NCBI taxonomy): Eukaryota > Metazoa > Mollusca > Gastropoda > Architaenioglossa > Ampullariidae > Pomacea > Pomacea maculata. The sequence goes on along the minus strand of SRHC01001551.1, from coordinate 336,259 downwards.
CCAAGTGTAGACTATGAGATGGCGATTGTACATTATCAAGATGTGGCTAATCACATGCAGCTGGCCTGCTTTCAACTGTTGGACTATCAACCTTAAAGCCCCAAGATCATTGCTGAATGAATGAGCTATAGTGACTTATAATGGCCTATCAGAGCTGTACCAGTGACAATTTGTAAAATACAGACTGGGCGGCCTATCAAAGCTGTGCCAGTTACACATTGTAGGATACAGGCTGGATGACATATGATCAGAACAACCAATGGGACTTTTTTCATGCCATAGCAATTTAACCATGCTTGCAGTCCAGGTTTGATATCTAATAAATCTGCTTGCTTTCAGAATTCTTGACAACTGACAAGCCCATTATCTGCCTGATGCCCCAATTATGATTTCTGCTTATTGTGACTGTGTAAATAGGGCAATGTGATACTATGCCATTTGCTGTCACCATATCAGTTGTCTTATATTGGTAGTTGTGTGATTTATCTGGTGTTTTATATATATATACACACACATATACTGCTGGACAGTGTCTAGAATGAAATCTATTTGTTTCAGGTGTTCTGTTCTTTGCAAGCCAGCTGCCTGGCGGTCTTGGTGACTTCATTTCCCTTAATCTGGTGCAGAAGAAACTTCAGTACAAATACTATCTAGGTGGTGGAGTGGGAATTTTAGAGTAAGAGAATATGTGTGTGTGTGTCTCAACAGAATTATTTTATTGGTGTTTCATAAGTTCTCAAGATGCCAGCCATGACCAGGGCAGCTGAGCCATCAGATGCATTTCATGCCATTAGCACAAGTGTCCCTTTTCGTGGATCTATGATGACTCTTCTATGTTGAGTTTTTTAGTGTTCTTCATACATTTTTGATCCGAGGACAAGTGTCCAGGATAAATACATGTTTGTTATTTTGACAGAAGCAAAAAGACAGTGCAGTTAGACACATTCCACAAGGTGCTGGTCAGTCGCGAAGGGCAGGATGGAATGATGATAGTCAATGACCAGCCTGCTGTCAAAGGACAAGCCCAAGTAAATATGCTTGTTTCTACACGCCTGTTGTTTTTGACATAAGAGTGCATCTGCTGTACTCCTCTTTTCTTGTCATGTTTATGGGAGACAGTGTCATAAAATATCTTCCATCACCTTTATTTTATCCCTTCAGGATGCTGTGCAATTACAGACTGTTCACTATAGTGACATCTTATTCATTGAAGTGTTTATAGACAATACTATACTTCTGTCTTACTTTTAATTTCAAATTGAATATGCTATAAACAGTTGGAAATAATTTATTTCAAGGGTATCCTAACACAACTGAATCTTGCACAATCCCTCTTCATTGGTGGTTTTGACAACATCAAGAACACTCCTGCTGAGTCAGGTATAGAGACTGGCTTCACAGGTGCCATCCAGAGGGTAAGTGTTAACTTAAACCTTCAAACCCACAGAGTGTAAAAAAATGCATGAAAACTACTCTCAGAACTGATGTGGATGTTAAATTCTTGAATAGGCCACTGACATTTCCTCCCTTCAACTGTTGACAGGTAATCATTAATGGCAAGACAGTGGACAACTTGATGGCCTCTGCAAGAAAGATGTCTAATATCACAAGCTACAATGGGCCACCATGCAATATTAACCCTTGCATGAACAATGGCATCTGTATCCCAATCCTCAATAAGGCTGAGTGCCATTGTCCTTACAACTTTATGGGGCAGCACTGTGAAAAACGTAAGACTTTTTTTCTTTCTTTTGAATATCAGAATTAATGTTTTCAGGTTTTTTGCCTTCAGATTGGCTCAGGCATGTGTTTCAGCAAATATGTTTTCTTGGTAGTTTGTTTTACAGGTTAACCTGTTCAGGCCTGCTTTTTACATTGAGTGCTTTGTGATAGGTGCTGATCACATTGACAAAGATCAACCTGTTAAATTTGAGGGCAACACATTCTTAAACTACCCTAACGAAGTCCAACGAAGGTATGCACTAAAAATTTACCTGATAATTAACCAAGAAAAGCTAAGATCTATTCTAAGGCCATTTCTATTTTATTGGCATGAACTTTTACAATTTTTGCATCCATTTAAGCAGTTTGCAGTCTGTACAGTCTTTGGATTATTTAAACCAATTACATCTTTGGTACTTATTTTTTTTTGCATGATGTTTGTATTGGATTTTTCTTCCAGTAATGGTTTTGTCTCTAATCCATTATTAGATTTAATAATGGCGATAATGGCAATGGAAAGTAAGTATTCTAGCAACTACTTAACTAGGGTGTAGGTACCACAGCATTTCCTTCTTGCAGTGTTTTTTTAAACTGAAAATATCTTGACAATTATTTTTTCATCTTGGCTTTTTTTTTTTCCTTCCTTCTACACCTTTGATCTGATGAAGGGAATTCCGTCATGGTACCTATCACCCTGGAAAAAAATTTGCTTTGTAGCATTTTTGGGGGTAGGATTTGAGCTTGCTTTTGAGGGCAGTTTATGAAAGAAATAAAGCTTTAACATCATTTCTTGCTTCAAGCTTCATGGAACTGGCTCCAGAGGAGGAGTATGTATGACAGTGTTGCATATTGTTTTGGTATTGTCATTGCTGTTGTCACAACCTTTGCTCTAGCAGTGTTTATCACACAAGTGATCACCACATGGTCTTGAGACATTTGCACATATTGGCTGTTAATGTAATAATATCAGTGTATGGTGTTGTTTATATATGTGTGTGCTGTTCAATGTGCATTCTATAAAGAATAGGGTATGGTTTAAGTCTTATACAGCAAGCAGCTGTTCACTCTTAGTTGCACACTGTGTCCTGTCAAATCGGTCAGTCTTATCACTGCTTCTTGCTCTGAAACTCTGCTCATGGTCTGACAATCAGCTGTTTTCATTTTGCTTTACACACTGCTGCTGAGTCAAAAAGTAATATAGGTGAAATGATTAAAATTTGTTTTGAGAGAAACATGCATAAATGATTCATTCTTCTATACCTTAAAACTCTCACAAAAAGTCTAGATGACAGTTTTGAACAAATGTCTTGTAAAGAAGACTAGTTTTCAACAAGTATGGAAAGATAAACAGTTTTGAATAAACTCTCAAGTAGTTTTCACCAAACATTCATATAAAGATAGATGATCACTAATTTATTGCTAATCTAAGTTTTCCAGCTCATCCATATGCCCGAATGGTGCAGTAGTATTTTGTTTATTTCAGACAACCTGCCCAGCGGTCTAATGAAGTGTATGTACGCTTTAAGACCACATCAGACAACGGGATGATACTCTTCCAACACAAGGGTAACACTGTTCGAGGAGATTACTTAGCCTTAGCTGTGATACGAGGCCAAGTGGAGTTCAGCTACAATCTTGGCAAACAAACAGAAAACAACCTACACATCCTCAGATCTACAGTGGATGTTGCTGATGGCCAGTGGCACACAGCTACAGCAACTAGGTAAGTCTGTGTGTGAGCCATGATGGCTGACAGACACAGGGAGAGAGATGATAGTAAATGGTAGCATTTCCCATCACTTAACGATTGAAATTTGATGCATCACAATGTCATGTGATTACCACTGATAAACAAGTGAAAGAAAACTACAGAAGCAACACCAGATGCATGCTAGTTTTAAACATTTGAAACAAATGTCATCTGCATTCACATGGAAAGAGTCCACACCTTAAATTCCATGTTATCCTAGCACTTAAACACTGTGTCATCTCTGCTGCAGAGACCTAAGAGATGGAATGCTGAAGGTAGACATGGAACCTGAAGTCAGACTCAGTTCTGCTGAAGGTTCATCGCAGCTGGATACTGATGGCACCCTCTGGGTTGGAGGAAAAGCAAGCATGCCATTGGGTTTTCCGCAAGAATATTATGATGGCTTCCAGGGCTGTATAGAAGAGATCAAAGTGAATGGTCAGCAACTTCACTTGGTGGACCATCGTAATGGACATGGCACTATTGCCTTCTGCTCATAGAGGGTCCTGAGACTGCAGACATTTAGGCAGCTTCGTACTGTGTGTGAATGTTTCGAAGTCTGTGCAGTCAAGAGATTAACACTAATGAACGATCTTTCTCATCCCTCCATTATGTGGCACACATTTTCCAATTCCCCCTGTGCCTTCCCATCCTCAGCATTTTTCTTTGCACATATTGTGTTCCGACATATCAATGTATGTACTCAGTTCACAGTATTTGTCCTTTTAATGTACACTCAAATAACTTGGTTGCTTAGATTGCACTTGGTGTACTCATTAAATTTGAGCTGGACCCTGTTGACAATTAAAACAAAAAACTCCACGAACTATGCCTGTCTTAAAACCTTTGTGTGAAGTCATCTCTCACCAAGCAATATTCAAGGATAAAGACACATTTGCTTCTATTTTTCCAGGAAGTAGCTGATGTACTTTCTATGGTCTTTTGAAGTAATCAGTACATCTGTAGTGTTGATCAAAGACTGAAGCTTCGCCATATAAAAGACAATGTCAAACATTTCTGACGTAAGCACTACAAAACATCATTTTTAGCTCAGCAGACTCGAAAATACCGGAGCCTGTCATTTCAACCCCAACTATAATGACCTTACACTTAAGTCAAATCAACCCTTCCCATGACTAAATAATCTCACACAAGACTACATTACTCCAACTTCAAAAATTGATTCAGACCCAAAAGATGAATTGGTCACAACTACAGATTTAATATGAACCACCAAAATAAAAATTATAAACTTTTTTTTAAAAAATGCTTAACGAGAAAATGACATTGTGCCAATTTGAAATTGATGATGGCTGAGCTTTTTCAAACACATAGCTCTGTTGGGAATATTTGACATTAACAGCTACTTGTGTCATCAGTGATAAATTTGTCTTTTGGGTATGTATTAATTCAAAAAACTTTTGGTGATATGATGATTGGTCTTGAGTGGGATGATGTCGTCATGGCAGGGGTCAATCTGACTGAGGTACAAGGTTGATATGGTTTGGGGTCAAAGTGGTCTGTGACTGAAAATATCATGCATCATCTACCAAACCAGGGCCATATTATGAAGCGAGAGTAAGTCGTTTTCCCAGGCAACACGGAGAACTCGAGGAGAATCGTCGTCTTTATAGTCACGATGCTGTGCCCAGGCCCAGTGGATATTATTTTGTTTCATTACCCCAGGGTTATTTTAGCTCTAGCCTTATAACTATGACTCCAGTGGTAAAGCACCATGACTGGCCTGGACACCGCTCTAACTTCGGAAGCAAGACTCTTACTAAGTTCCCTATGTTGCTCCAGAACAACGACTTACTACTGCTTTATAAAAATGACCACAGAGGGGTTGTGGGGAGAATAGGTTAATGAAGTGATCATGAATGCCTTACATCACTGCTGAGACATTTGATTAAACTGGGGTCACTAATACAAACTTAGCAAAAGCTTGGAAAACAATATCTTTCTCAGGCTGTGAGCAAGGATGGACAGAAGATGTGTCGTATCCCAGTTCTACCTTGTCACCTGCACAGATTTTGCAGGTACCTCTTCCAATTAGAACTAGGCAGTTAGCTTTTATCAACAAAAGTGGGCACAACATGAACTCTGACCACTACAACTAAGCAGTGGCTATTACACAGCAAAAGATAGGATCAAGTGACTTGCACTTAATAGAATATTTTTTAACTGCTGTGGAATCTGGTTTTCCTTGTTGAAAAGCCTATCTGTTGGCTTTATGGTGTAGGATAAAGTTGGTTCACACTTGGGTGCACTACTTGAAATAAATGCTCAAGGACTGAGGAGCTGGAGGCTATCTGCTCAGCCGTCTGACCCGAGTGGCTCACTAAATTAACGTCTATGCCTGGCCACATCAACAGCAATTCTACCACCTCAGCATTCTCAGGCTCTGAGCAGGCCAAGTGCAGTGGTGTCAGCCCACCATTGCTTTGGGCGTTGACCTGTGCTCCATTCTGAAGAAGCAGCTCAGCCATTCGTGCGCAGTTCCAGCGACAAGCACTGTGCAGAGGCTGCCACCCATCAATTGTTCTGGCATTTATGTCCGCATTGTTTAGAAGCAAAAGCTGCAAAACAACAGAACAAAGTTACTCTCAGGGCTAAAGCACTCAGCATACATTGAAATTTTCATGTGCACGCACACACACAAAACAAGAAACTGTAACTCTAGTGAAGATATCTGCAAGCAGCAGGTCTCAAACTGTCGGGCACTTTTATACTTACATTTTATGCTGAAAAGCTCATGAATACCACAATTATTGGCAAGAGGTCAGCTTGTAACCTGGTGATCACAAATATTAATCTCCTAGTTCATTTATAAAAATTGTTTTGTGTTTTACTGTGTTAAGTACATTGTTGTTATCTGCGCTGGCCATATAAACTTTAATGATGCTTAACAGTCATTTCATAATGTTCGAATTTGTTACAGTTGCATTATTATACTAAATAAACATTTATGCTTATTTGTTCAGATTTTGCTTCTTAAAAACCTGTATCATGCTCTTGTGGAATAACTGAATATGTGATGTGAACCAACTATTTTTAAAAAAGAAAACCCTGACAGCTTCATTTCTCTCTGTCCATGTGATAATAAGATCTGAACTCTTTCTGTAAAATTCTTTTTTTACGAAAAAAATTTACAAGGTTTTTCACAGGATAGGAAAATAAAATCACCTACCAGTACTGAAAAATGTATGTTGATCATCTACTTCTACCTATTTCTTGAAAGATTTATGATAAACATGTCTATGTAAACAAATGAAAGTACAACTGTGACAAAGACAGACTGAAATTAGGCAAAACTAAACACAACATCAAATGCTATATCTAACATGCAGTTTGTGTCAAATGCATTAATACGGTTAACAGGGCTTCTGCTTACGCAAAAAATTGCGTACAGTACGCATTAAAAGTTCGGAGGACCCCTTCAATTTTCCTCAATGGGGTCCCCTTCAAATTTGGGCGAAGAACTTAAAAATCTGAAGGGGTCCCTGGGACCCCAAAGAATTTAGCCTTAGCAGAAGCCCTGGGTAAAGTTTAATAGATAACTTGTGCACGTTACGGCATAACCAACACTGAATAAAAAGTACACTTTATGATACACTACATTAAAATGTATCTATATGCTAATGATACACTATATTAAAATGTACTTTATCTCTCATGTCTAGTGGGGCAGGGTGGGTATGGAAGACAAATATCAGTGAAGTACTGGGAAAGTATTTGAAACAGTTGCAGTATTTCGCCAGATTATGGCCTGTTCGTGACAGGTACATCTTTCAAAACTGATGAACCATTTCTTTAGGCCGCAGTAATACATACATAACAAAAACTAAAGATACTAAATTAGAAGAAACTGGGACAAACTGTAACACAAAGGCCTGTAAAGTCAGTGCAGCATGGCAGATTCAATTTTGCCAAATTTTACAGAATATCGTGAAATTCAGCAAAGCGATGGTGATCCATACACAGTGGCAACAAACCAATCTGACCATAAATAGCACAGAAATCTCAGACATTTGCCTTAACATTTCAATCTTCTCGTCAAATGAAAATATATATTTACCTCTGCTACTTCAACATGGTCCCCATATGCTGCTCTGTGTAGAGGTGTATATTGGTCTCTGTCTCTTGCATTCACCAGGGATGGATCCATTGCCAAAAGCTGTTGTACAATACTCAAGTGATTATTTTCAGCAGCCCATAGTATGCGCTTTGGTGGCTCATCTAAGTTGTGAAAGATCAAAATTAATTAAATTTTTTAGTGCATGCATTATCAAGACACCCATCAACACAAAAAGACAGCATATATCTCTGCTTGTAAACATCATTGAATAGAAATGTGCAGTCCAAAACAATCTGGTCATTCTTGGAAAATAAGCTACACTTTAATCTTGTCACAGCAGTTTTGCCAGAAGTCAAAAGATAACAATCGATGCTAGTTTATGCATCTTGTTTAGTCTATTTCTGTTCACAACACAAATAAAAACTTTTCTTTGCTAGCTCAATCACCCATATAACTAGCTACACTTAACTACTCAACAACAACTGTTGGAAGCATGTACACCATAATTAGTGTTACATGCTACAGATGGTTCATCTGAAGAAAAAAAGTAGTGCCACTAAGTGTACAAGCCCAGAGACATGAGCACGGATATTCACAATAAAAGAAGTATGCTGGATCAGTCAAGGACTAGACCAACAATGACTGTCCACCCTACTAGTAGGCTCCTGAGTCAGTGAAAAATGTGCTACTAGACTCAAAGCAGATATTAAGAAGGAACATCTATAGAAACATCTCTAGCAGTGAAACAGCTCATCAATGAGCTAGAAGGGTACCGGTGGGACATTGTGGGACTGGTGGAGGTATATGGCCAGGATTTGAAGAGACATCAACTGACAAAGGCCATAACCTTTGGTACAACAGGAAGGACACCACACACAAGCATTACATGGGCTTCCTCATACATGTGGTCAAAGCCGTCGTCAGCTGTACACCCATATTCTGCAGGCTGTTCTCTATATGCTTCTCTGCCAAGCTTCAAAATATCACCATTATCCAAGAATATAACCTTTCATACATGGAGACAACAAAGTGGATGAGTTTTACCAACAGCTAGACAAGGTCACAAGAAGCACTACCAAAAAGGGACACCCTGGTTGTAATCAGTGACTGGAACACGGAGGTCGGTCCAGATGTCTCTCAGCAATGTGCAATGACCTCAGATTCCTACAATTTGCATAGAGCCAAAAAAGAACATCCTCAAAGTCTGTGACTGGAACGCCAAGGTTGGCCCAGATGCTTCCCAGGAATGTGCAGGAATGGTGGGTAAATTTGATCATCGACCTTAGCCGACACCTTATAATCTACTTTTGCACAAGAAATCAAGGACGGAAAATGGCATTCACTAGATAGATTGGTCTAGAATAAGATTTCATCCTGCCGCATATATGCTGAAAATCCAGCATCAACAAGGCCAAGATAAGGACATACCCAGGCGCTGACACAGGCAGCAACCATGACCTGCTATTAATGAGCCTGAAGTTAAAGCTAAAGATCAACTGCTACTTGAACATCCTTCAAATTTGCTTTGATTTGTAGAAGCTGCAAGGCCCAAACATTGCACATCTTCACAGCCACAGATGGAGATTAATTTGCCATATTGACCTTAAAGGGCTGTGATATAGGTACCCTTGCTGGAAACATCAAAGATGTTTAACAGAAGATCAGGAATTGCTAGAGAGTAGAAGAAACAACCCTAGGTCATGAAAAATATCCTAGATCTCTCTGGCCAAAGAAAAGTCTTGAAGAGAGAAAGGAAAAGCAAACCCAAAGCAGCTTCCAAATATAAAGAAGTGAATTAGGCCATCAATGAAGGGATGAAGACAGCTGGGGAGAGCTTGATTGAGAGCCAATACTGGACTATTGAGGATGGAATGGGATGGTATGACAGCGGAGAGGACTACCAACTACCGAAGACCCTCATCAAAACAGATCAACACAAGAACTGTCGTTGAAGACAGCAATGGTCGGCTGCTGTACTCAACTTTCGGATTAAATATTGCAAAGACCTGTATGTATTACTTCCAGATAAAGACACACTACAATCAGTAAACCTATACACGTACCAGTTCTCAATGGATATAATGACCAGTCCAATTGATCTCTCAAAGAACAGTTGATGTCAGATAATTTTTAATAAGTTTAAGCTTTCAGAAGCTCCATTCTCCAGCCAAGAGAAACAAGATTTTTAAAAATCTTCAGCAACATTGCAATACTGACAATGCAATATAACTGGTGGTCAATACAGCACTTCTCCCCATTTAAAATGTATATGCTATTCCCATCTTTGCACCCTTCTCCCTGTCTCAGTGTCCCAGCAACAGATGGTTAGTTCACCAATACACCCAAAATGTGTTGCATCTCTTACTTTCTATTTCTTCTTTAGTGAACTCATCCACATCTTGCTCATCCCTCTCCCAGAAACTCTGGAACTTGCTTGGCATTCCATCTTTTGCTTCTAATATCTGCAAACAAATGATAAAATAGTCCTGTATAACTCTGCATATTTGTAAAATAATGCTATCACGTTTTAAAATCAAAATTGTTTGAATGCATTTAAGATCAAATTCTGTTTATCAATCAGTTTTATGATATGTCAAGTGTTGGGGAGTTCATTCTCAATTCTCAATAAAGGTCATCATTGCATACATCTTCTTGGCAGTAAGCACTTGCCTCATTAGCTCTAAATAACTTACAAAATAATGATAATAATACCTATGAGCACCTTGAGACCATGTTAGGAAGCATGAAAATTATTTCAATTTATTAATTGGAAAAAATTATAAGGACAGAGCAATCAAGGCAGTCAGCTGGTACATCTTAATATGCTTCAATTTTAAACCCCAATACTTAAAACCACACACACATGTATGAAAAAAAAAAATGCTGTCTTCGACATATTACAGATGAGAAATGTCTTTGAAAGTGCTATCATAACATAAAGGTCAAAGAGCAAAATCTTGTAACAAAAATCTCTATTACAGACGCTTCCTATTACATCACAAATACACAATATTTACAACATTAACTCAATAGAAACCTAGACAGACAGCGTTACCTGTTTTAATATGTCAGAGTTTAAGGTGTCTTCTTCAAGTTCCTGTCCGTCTTCTATGTCAACATCTTGAGGGTCTGGTACGCCTGCCATCGCAACAACGTCGCTTTGCTTATGTCGAATCACATAATGAGGATAAATGTTATTTACAACCGCTCGGCGACTCCACAACTATAAGACATGCGCTATTTCACTGTGGTGATTTTCTGAAACTTAACATTCCCGCAACAGAACGTCACCAAGGAGTATTACGTTGTTAATCCATGCAGAGACACTCCAGTGATTTCTTTAGTGTCTCTGACCCATGACATCAATCTGAACAGCTGTCTGCTGCGGCGTCGAATCTCTACATGAACTACGAGTAGAATACACCTCTACGATAATGTTACAAGTTAGGCTTTTTGTAGTCGCAACTGAATCGCTTTTTTTTTTTACAACGGCAGCAATTGATAATTTAATTCTTTAAGCTACAAATTCTAAAAATGACATTATTTCGTGTTATAGTTTGTTTATCACACCAATGAATTATTTATAAAACACGTTTGATGAGAGTGCTGTCCCTTGGCAATGGCGCGGAAAAGACGCTGCGTTTACTTGCTTATTAAACTGTTATCTCAATCTTTCGTGTAGCTTTTACTCAGGAGTCGACTCGTGATATTTTCCTACAGAAGGAGTACGAATAGTTTGATCTTTTCACATTTTCCCTTATTTACTGGCCACTCATCTGTAAAATGTTCAGTGTTGTATATCTTATAGGTGTGTACACTTTTCCTAATTTTGGGGGTTTATACTCCGTTACTAAACGAAATTACCTATCGAATTATAACTTGCAGGCATACTGTTACATGCTGAAAAAGTAATAAACGATCACAAGTAATGATTAATTCAAAGAACCCGGAGAGGTTGCCCGATGACCCTGTTTTAGAGACAGGTGTACGTAGTGGGTGAGTTGAAACAATCCGTAACTGCGAGATCTCGAAGAGCGACGACAGGGGAAAAAAAATAGAGATTGTGTTGTAGTCGTAAGATTAACATACTGTTATCAGCTTATCATGCACTATTTTAAGGTCTGTTAACGTGGCCTCTTTAACTCACAAAAAAAAAAAAAAAAGACGTCGGACCGTCAATATGATTACTGATTTTCGACAATTTCTTAATTTTAATTGTATTTTTCAAACCAGAAATTATGTGGGAACAGTCTGCGTGGGTCAGAGAAAAACTGCAAAAAATCCTAAAAATTAAAAGTTATTTAAATTATCAAGGAAAGGTAATGGAATTTGCGTATAAATTTAATGCGTGAACTTTAAACTGTTAAAAACGGAATGCTACGAATACTGTTATAAAGTTAACTGAATGTTATATTTTATGTTGTAAATTCACGGTTCCAAGAATTAGGATGCTTTATGGCGTATAATAGCAGGAGTTATCAAGGATTTGAAACGTAGCAATGGCGATGTGTTTCGGAACGATACGACTGGTAGAAATGAAGGTTCTGAGAATGGGGTATCAAAATCAAGCATTCAAAATGTCACAAGTTAAGAAAACAACAACTGGTATACAAGTAATGGATTTGTTTAAGTTACTTTTGTTGTCTGTCTGTATAGGTCCCTTCTTCACATTAACAATTTTGATGAATTCGTTCAAAGGGCTTTTACCTGCCAGCCGCCGATTTACGAGATTTGATATTTCATGAAGCTTTTTTATACTCACAACATCCATTTTCCATTGTTGATTGTTTTGCTATTAAGAATGTAACTACGTAATAGTAAAATAAATATACAAGTCAACTATGACTGCGGAAGATGTCAGCTAGACTTGTAGGGACACTAAGGGAAACGAAAGACTCATCAAGGTCTTCCTAACCAAAATGTCGAATACGTGACTCAATTTTTTATGGCCTTTATGTAAAAATTTACCAATCTGATTAAGAAGGTTTAACATTCAGAGTAGAAAAAGGCACTTCGACCCCCACATTTACTTCGTACATGTATTACAGAGACCACAGATGCCCAAGTAGACCGTGCTTTCTTAAATTGGCCACAAACATTATATACTAGGCAGGGTACCTGCTTCGTCTGGGTTTCTTTGTGGTGATAACTCTTTCAGTTGTGATTAAATTGCCTAATTTGAATCTATTACATTTCGGTCAAGCGTATTCATGCGTGGCACCAGTGTAGCGAAATACTGAGCCACCTACTCTCGATGTCCCTTAAGTTGACAGACTGAAGCTCATGTTTGGTAACGAGGTGGGAAGTGAGAAAGGCCCAACGTACGTTTCGAGTGAAATGAAGTACTGTATAAATAATATCTGATGAGAATCGGAAAACGTACAGTATAAATGGGATCAATGTTCTCTCAGGCGAGCGCATATTTACACAAGCACGCAACCTTAATTTCTGTTTTATGAGGTCTCACACTACTTAACGCTGATAGACAATTATTATAACTGTACTATAAGAAACATGTTTGTGTGAAGACTATACTAATCAAAGCAGACAAAAGATTATGTATATGAGCTATTTAATTGAGTTTCTGTGACTGGATGCAGCACATATCATGCTATGCTAGTAAGTGCTGAGCACTTTCACTAACAGCGAAACTCAAGCAGTGGCTGGGCCTTTCAAAGATGAGAGGTCGATGATGTAATTTTCAGTCACGTGGCACAGCGCCCTCACCAGCATGTCACCATACTCGGTCCATAATTCATCAGCTGAAGTAGGGGTTATGTGATTTTCTTCAATCAGGCGTATAATGGCACGCTGAAAACATTTTGAAATTATTAAAACAAGTGCTCCCTATATGTGCATGATGTGCATGTATACATATTATAAATGAGTCAAAACATAGCCGCACTAGACAGTCCTCCAAATCTCTAGCTAGGTTTGACACGCTTTGTGATGCATGATTACTTTTACTGGACTGGACAATCGTCACAGCAAGGACGTGTATAGGTGGACTGCTGTCTGTCTGCCAAGACCAGCTCTTAGCCTCTTGCGAAGTTCTCCGCTGTTAGTCTCGGCGAGCCGTAACAAAGAATGTGAATAAACCGGAAGCAATGTCGTCTAATGCCTCGTTTTAGTAGTTAATCTGAAATGTGAATAAACCGGAAGCTATGTCGTCTAATGCCTCGTTTAAGCAGTTAACTGGAAAAAAAATCGTCTGCCAGCAGTTCAGGGATTCGTGGTCACAGTGTTTATCAGAGAACGTACATGCTGATAACAATCGTGTTCTTAGACTAGAGGTGTCTCATAAAATACGGACAATAAAATGAAAGCCGTTAACAGAAGAACAATTTATGAAAGAAAAATAGCAAAACTTTACCCAAAAAAAGTGCAACTGAACATACTTGCGTGGCAATTCTCGTTTCCTCGTCTTCTAATTTGTCAGACAGGGGTGTCCCTCTTACGACATCCCCGACAAAGCAGTTGAGGTCGCGAACAACCAGCAGGAGACTCTGTTTTATTGAAAAAAGACTCGTTGATTCTGTTTCATTCGAGCAATAGTGTCTAGTGATCAGGTTTGAAATAAAGGCAACTGTATAGTGATAGATTGAACTGAGAACTACATGCCGCGCATGTGTAAAAAAAAATGCAATTAAATATTGGATAGACGCTGTAATGGATGTACAGAAATCACTGTGTGTCATCATCACCATCATCATAACCATTGTAAACGCTTCGTCTTATAAAGATTTATTATCAACGTCACTGACTGACCGTCGCTTCATGATACTGGATCCTGTAGCCGTCCACAGTATCCTCTATATTGCCGGCATGGTCCACCGCGAACTGGCCCTGAGAAAAGGGAGAAAAACATCATTTCCAGAGTGAACACATCTGACATACTTGTTAAAATAACTGCCAGATGTCGCATGAAACATGTGGGCAAAACATTTTGCAGATAAGAGGGCTTGACGGTGTGGTTAAAGCAGTCAAAACATTGTTCTTCGGTATCATACAGTCACGTACATGACCGTAGACAAAGGCATGGAAAAAGTTTATCATTATCTGCTGTCTAAATTCAAACAAAGATGATGCATTTTGATGGAAGTGAGTTTACACAGTTGGAAAGCGAAGGAAAACGGTAAAATGGAAGTCGCCCACTATCATAGATTTTTAATAACTGTCATGATGATCATTATTTTACTTTTCGTGTAGTTAAGAGACGATTAAACGATAGTTTAAATAACATCAAAATAAATGTGTCAGTTATTTACCCAGACACCATGGAGGCAGGCAAGAAGAACGAAACTGTAGAAAAGCTTATCTCCGGACATGGCAAGGTTATGCTGCGAAATATTCTGGTCCTTGGTTTTGTTAGGCGTTAAAGGACAACACGAGCGCTCAGTGAAAATCGCTGGAAATAGAGCAAAAAGTACTCGTGTATCACGAAAACATTCCAGTGGTATTTTATGAAGAGGCACGAGCTATAGTATTAATGTTTTTCTCTTAATCACACCTGGGTTGTTCGATAAAACTGGAAGTGTCGAACGGGTAGTATTTCTAAAAATACCATTGTCTGCATGAGCTCAGTTCAAAGACATAAGATGCAATCCTCGGTAAAAAAAAAAAAAAAAGACCAGGACACAATGTGCTGTTACTAAATGTTCTCTTTGGCTCTCAGATGGAGTTACTTTGTACTCATTTGGTAAACCCTAAAGATAATGGCAACAAACGCCAGTGGATTAACTTTGTTTGAAGATGTGTATATACAGATCTCTGGTTTGTTTAACATGCCATGCGAACTTTGTCCCCACACCGTACTCAAGAATTTGCTCAAAACACTTCAAAATCGACTGTTGTCCGGTCACTCATACAGTACAACCACGTCATTGAGCAGACCTGGGCAAAGGCCGGCCCGCCTCCTGTCTCTGACCGGCCCGCCCGCTAGTTTATATACTATAGATACAGTATTGGGTAAAACTGAGTTAACTATATTAGTCCGGCCCTCTAAAACCATCCCAATTTCTCATGCGGCCCCTTGGAAAAATTAATTGCACACCCCTGTCATTGAGTTTCAGTAAAACAAAGCGCTTTTCCTACAGGAAGCCAGAGCTGTTAAGACCAGAAATAAACCCTTATAGCATGGTAAGCCCACGTACAAATCTTTGTAATCTACCTGTAATTGTCAGAAAGAACACCTGTGGGACTCACTGTCTTGTCTGTGACTGGTGTGTCGTCCCCAACATATTTATCAACGTAAAAACTTATTTCTTCCTCACTTAACTACATGTAAAATCTATTTACTTACTGATAATCGCACGTGTTCCCTTTTAAGCTCCTCTTCATATGTTAGTCACCCTCAACTCTCCTAGCTGTTCGAGCACGCACATCAATGGTACGTGTCATCATACTATCTTCTGCTGACGAGTATCCTTGCTGGGATCATTATTGTTGTCCTCCGCTTGACCTATGTCGTTGTCATTCTCGTGTTACTCCAATTAATTTTCTGTCTATGCGACCCACATCACCAGGTTTAATCTCTTAACACAGAGAAGTTCAATAGTTTTACACACAATCTACCCCCAAATGTACACCAGCCAAAGGAGCTATGTCTAGTAATAGTTCTTTACTCAGATCTTCATGCAGCTATGTATTTCCACAAATTATCAATTATGATGGTAGTTTCATTCACAGCTATTACACTTTAAATTTTACAGCATAAAAATAATTACAAAAGCCAGTGGATTAAACATAGCTACATAGAATGTTAATGGCCTAAATGACAAGGATAAAGGAATAGATGTTTTTGACTCTGAGACAGCAGATCCTACCCACAAACTCGTTTCTTTTTTTAAATGTATGCTCACTATATCTCCTTTTTGTAAACATCACAATGAAATCATTGAACACATACTCTGGCACTGTCCATAGAGTAAAAACTTTTGGGACCAGCTATGGAATATGTTAAATAACCAGAACTATTCAGAGGAAATTAGAATCTGAAAAGAAATTGTTATTTGGTATTAGCAGAACGGGGGTTGACAAACCTTTGAACTTCGTTATTCTTCTAGCAAAATATTTTATATATAAATACAGATTGCTGAAGGCAGTACCGACAGTGGATATGTTTAAGTTTTTTGAAAGTCGCGATATATTGTGGAGCAATATGTGGCATTTACTAATGACTCACAAATATCCTTTTGGAAACAGTGGCTCCCCTTTAGCCATGGGACTTCTTAAATAACGGCACAATCCGTAATTGCCTACATCATATTAGATGGATAGCCATATTTTTTAGTGTCACCATGTATGGTATGTGGCTTGTGTATATATATATATTTCTATGATTGCATGTGTTTTTAAAAAAAGCTTTCTCTGTGTAAGTTACAACTATAGGGTTAGGGACTAATATAGCCTATGTTTCTATGGTTAACTGCTTCTTTCTGCAAAGGGTATGATGAGCGACTGATGAAAGATTTTGTGTACATTTGTTTTTTCTGTGTCGATGTTGTTTTATGTGGTAGTATTTTATGTTTTGTATAATAACAACAAAAAATCTTCACTTTATGACAGGAGATTTTTCTCGTACTTTAAGAATCAAACTGTTTTGAAACAGTGAAATAAGAATCATTTTCGTTGCGTGAAATAGCCGAGTGGCTACAATGGTCCAACCACAAATAAAGTGATGTGTTTTGAAATAGAAAGTGTGCACAAGTCCATGTGTCACCAAGTGGACACAAAATAAGAGCGTTTATAGGAAAAAATAAAAGTCCATGCACTCTTCCAAGTAATATGCTTCTGAACTGCTTCAGATATCTTGCTACCTTGCTGCAAAAAAACACTAATTCCAAAAAGTAATCCTAATCCTTGATTCTGTTAAAAATAAATGAGGAACAGTTAACATGTTAGGCCAATCCAGGGGCAGGTAATATGAACATGACATCTCACTTTCAAGGCATGTAGCCTTTACTACAGCAAATGAGGGTCTCCATAAAGCTAAATGCGTTACTTGAAAAAGTAAGCAATGAATAACAAACGTTCTTGTCAAAAGGAGTAAGAAAACTCTTGGTACTTGCAAGCTTAGCATGTGAAAAACACAAAGGTAAACATTTGACATAAACTTTAATGTACCATTCATCATGATAATATTTTAAGACACATGAACCAAGTGAGGATGAAACTGTATACTTATAAATGTCTTGTTATCAATTTGTAACTAGGTGCTAAACATTATGTGAGCTCAGTGTAAAAATATCCACCCCTTTAATCAACAAATGCATGGTAACATCAGTTCTTGTTAAAATAACCGTAAAGCTTAACAAAATTTCTTGCAGGTGGGACCCTATTTTATGCAAATATTTCTTCTACCCACAATTTTCATGCTGAAATGAGCCTGAACCTGATCCATAAAAGTGCTATTCCTTCTTTTCTTTTGGGTCCTCTCGATAATGAAGGAACACAAAACTAAGGAGAACAACTCCAACCATCATGGAAAAGGCAGATGTGTAGTAAGGGAATGCTGATGGTATGTATCGCTCATACTGGGTATGTCGCAAAGGCCAGACAGATACCTGGAGACACATAAAGATACAATTTTGTCAATTACATGTGAGGAAAGATCCTCAAAAAAAGATTTAGGTGCTTCAAGGAAGCCTTTCTATAACTTTAGTTGTATTTATCAAAACAGTGTAGAATGAATCCCTTTTAATTCAAAATTTTTCATGCAAATCATCCCACTTCAACAATCAAAATAATACACAATGAAAAGTTTCTTGCAACAAATCTTTTTGGTGAATTACCTGAGTTGTGCTATAGAGATGAGTGTAGCCAATACGGTTGTAATCCACCCGGAACTGGAACACTCCATATACATCAGGTAGCTTGAAGCTGGTGTAGAATATTCCATCTAGAAAGAAAGTGTCTAGTAAGATGTGACAAATATTTAACAACTGAAATACAAAATACAATAACATTTTTTAGGTGGAGTAATGTGTTTTAAGCAACCAATACTTCAGTAATTTTACATCAAAATATCCAGTTTTACCTAGTTAGCACCTGTAATCAGTTTAAATTCACTAATACAACAAGAATTTCAGCACCATGTTTGATTCTACAGTAATGTTTCCAAGTGTTCATTAGTCTAAACTATCAGCATCATCATGCTATCAGCCATGCCAACTTCACCTTTATGTTTTAAGGTAGTTCGTACAAATGGGTCAATGCGAACAAACTCCAGCTGTACATCCTCTCCATTGAACGGACGCCATTTTCCATTGACCAGCTCTTCAATCTGAATGGAGTAGTCCTAAACAGAAGAGAAAACCAAACATACTGGAACAAGAATTTTTCACATTTATTGGATGAAAATACAGATACATTACAAAATCTAAGAACATCAAGCATTCAAGTGTTCAGTTCTACAAGTTTAATATTTACGGGAAATTAAATTAATCTGACGTTAATCAACCATCTTACAATATTGTCATTGATTATGTAGGCTTGAGGAGGCTCCTTCTCTCCTGTGCGGTGGTGTTTAATGCTGCCAACACGCAGAACACCCTTCTGGTGAAACACCCACTGAGCCAGGTTGCTGGCTAACTCCTGATTTCCTGATCGAGCAAATCTAACACGAGAACAAAAGTAAATGGATTAATCTAATCATTACTAATAGATCACAAAACAGACTGGTAGTACAGTGAGAGCTGAATTAATTCCTTCTTAGCACGATGTTTATAATATGCTATAAGGACAAAATGTAAAAACCTACTAAGCTGAAGAATATACAATCACAGTCAAATATTGAAGGAGTCTGAGCAAATTGAGGGGGAAAATAGTGCTCACTTACTTCTCTCCCTTATTTGCATTTTGCACTTGAGATTGGAAAAACTCATCTGAAAAAAAATCCAGAGAGCCAACAAACACCACTCGAGCGTTGTTTCGGGCCTGTAGTGCAGCAATGAGAAGTGTGTTGGTACCCACAGCATGGGGAAACTGTCATGAAGACAGATGAGGAAAAATATTATGAAGCTAACACTTGCTGCACAGTACTAGAAGGTATTTGCATTTGGATGCATTTGGATTTCTCTCGGTATACACAAGCGCAGTGTGGGCAAAAGCCAGAAAAAAAAATGTAAAAATGTTTAAACAATATATTCACAGAATCAGAACACTGTATGCAAATAATACCGAAGTTCAATAGCTGACAAAAAGTATGGATGGCATGGATTGTTTTTTCAGACTATTCTTTAGCATCATGGAGTATAAATCTATTTTTAAGTGATTTGTAAAAACTACACAGATAAGTACAATTTATGTCACAGACCCTAAAAGAAATTAACTAAAAAGGATCAGAGACAAGAAAATATACCTCTTCTATCTTTTCCACAGGGTTATGAGAGTAAGCAGTAGACGAAGCATGCAGAACGTTCAGCACTAGTGGATTTTCTGGGTCACTCACCATGCTAAGCAAATCAAAAGAATCAATTTTAAGCAATTCAACACTTCTAGTAACCAACAGCAATGATGTACCATAAAAATATCTAAAATGTTGCATTTAACATTTTGAGAATCTTTTTAAGTAAGAAAGTAAGAGGATTTTAAATAAAGACATACCAAGAAATCATAATGCTTATAAGATGTTTAAAAATGCCTTACCCAATCCCACGGAAAAGGTAAGGAGACTTGCCCCTTTCACCAACAATCATTGGTGCATCAATTAAATTTAAGGGACTAGCCACAATAAGTGTGTGCTGAAACAAAAACAATTTCTTTAAGTGAAAAAGAGTCAAAATAGTTACTAGATATGCAAGTGCATTCACATTTATGAATCCACAAATATAGCATTCAAGTAATCGCTATTTGCAGTAACAAAAGTTCTGTTTATACAGTAGAAAACAATTCAGATTGAAATGAAGTACTGATTACTGCTGTACTCTTAACGTTTCAAAGAATGATTTTTTTTTCTTAGTAAGTACATAATTTAAGCCTTGGTAGTATCTAAATTATATAACCTAGACAATACTTATTTCACTACTATTATACCGTCAAGAAAATCTGGTCAAACTTTGTTAATCATATATCATCATAGTACAAATCAAAAGAATTTAACAATAAGTTTATGTGATAATATTGCTGAGAATTATTCAGTCTTAATTTCATTCCTGGTATCACAGGTTGAGAAAATTTGTTTAATTGGAAGCAGCTTGCATCCTTGTTTTCCCTATCAGTAGTTTTATGAAAGTTGTTATGCTGTGTAAAGCCTTATACAAGTTTACCTTTCCCTGGTCAGAAACATCATAATTAAGGTGATCAATGACAGCTGTCTTGGCTTCATCAAACTCCACTCCACACTCTGTGGCTAGTTCCCTCAGGGGATCCCCTACAACAGATATGACAGAATTCACTTGATCAGCTCTACTGGCCATGATCTTGTACGAGCCTGAGGTCACCAACTGTATCTGCTGTTGTTGGGAATGTGTGTGGGAGAAACAGAATGTGTGTGAGCGGGAGACGATTTCAACAAGTAGATTTATATTATCTCTTTTATATCATGTTTATGTATATATTATTGCTAGTACGGGCACTATCTTGAATTGCCCTTGGGGATCAATAAAGCTGTAGTGTAATAAAGAGATGGTGTGGTGCCACCAACTTCCATGAAAGACTGAATTTGTATGTAATCCAGCTGTTTATGATAACACAGACAACATACAATTCAAATTAACACAATTGCACTAAGCAGACTGGAGAAAAACTACAAGTGGTGCTGAGCAGATTAAACAGAGGAATATTGTGGTGTTGGGTGCTGTTAAGGAACTACCTTTAAAAAACCAGATAAAAGAGATTTTAACTTTTGCACTGGTTAAAATTAAGCTAGGGTCTTATATCTTATAAAATCACATGGCAAAATTTTAATCTCTGCCTAGTATTGGTGTAGCAAATTGGCTGAATGGAGAGTTGGCAGCTGCCCTTTCCCAGTCCAATTTGTTTCATGATTTCTTTTTATAGGGAATACTGCTTGGTTAAAAAACAAAAAGGCAAGATGTGCTTATCACTCTTATGGCAACTAATCGCATGCTAGAGGGAAACTAAAATGCTCCTTGGCTTCCACTAGGAATAATCTGGAATAATCTGGTATTCTTTTAAACCTTTATTACCAACTGAATGCATGCCACCAAATTTGTCCACTCTTACCTATATCAGAACTGCCAGCAACAAGTACATTTCCCCCTCCATCAATAAAGTTTGTTATTGCTGCCACATCTACTGAGCCTCCAAATTCTGAAAATACAAAATAAGGTATGCAATATATTTCCATTCAGCTGACCAGTTACAGATTTTTTTAAAGATCTAAAAAATATAAATACGAAATAGTTTCTAAATTCATGTTTCAGTTTAAAAATAAGCATTAAAATAAGGAAATGACAAACAATTTGTTATCTTTCATAATGCCCTCACAAACATGCAAATATTACTATTGTACTATTGATAGTGAAATACCAAATCAGCATGTTTACCTTCAACAGAGGGTGAGAAAATGATGAGATTGTCATAGAGAAACTCCCCATACTTGACAAGTGCCAGGGTTGCATCATCAGCAGTCTTAAATGTCAGTTCAAAGCCAGCATCTATGAGAAGCAATAATAATAAATGAAGGATTTGTATAGTGTATGCTCACACGCGTAAGAAGCATGATCTTGGCACCTAAAACAAGAATGAGAAATGGACAGCACAGGAGACGCAGAAGAATAAATAGTACTGACAATGTGCAGAAGACAAAATAACTAAAAATTCTGTGACCATATGTTGTTCTAGTGGCAGAAATATTTAGGATATAGTATTCAGACGAAGAGCATAGTTGTCTGGCTGGGATGTAGGCGAAGAGAAGTTCAGAGAAATATTCCATTGGTTTTCAGCAATGAGGGAAAGCAGCAAAAACATCTAAAATATCCTTGCTTAAAATACTTTTACTATACCACATTTTATATTCTATTAAAACTGGTTTATTTGTCATTTCATGCAGTTTTGAATTGGCAAATGGTCAAATCGACCCGCCCCCGAACCACACCCCTTAACTTAATCAGATATTCTGGGCGGAACTGGAAGGATTTACAAAAGTATAATGTTTGCAGCCTATTCAGGCTAAACTAGTGCACTTGAATAATAGAGCCGGTGCGTAAAGATCAAGCTTTAGACTTCGTCCGCTGAGAAATGTAACGAAGACCTCACCTATGAAAATCAAACAGAATGGAAAACCCGCTATTCATCATCCAAGGATATCTAGAGCTCATTATTTTTTTTATGTGGATTGTTTTATTCATTACATTTGTCTTTAACTATTCAATTAGTCCAGGATCTGAAGTAACATTGTCAAAGAGCCGTCAAGCTGTAACGTGTCATCTGCACACGTCAGTCACGACCGGTTTGCAACATACGCATAATTTCAGCAACAATTACCTCGTAGATTTTTGAAGAATATAGAATGTGATTCCCTGATTGACCAGTTATCGACTAACACTAAAGTGCGCTGTCCAGCGAACACAACATTGCATACTGCAAAGACAGCCAGCAAACCCAATGCTTTCCTCCACGCCATCTTGATGGGGGTTCTGTGTAACACGTCAACTGTCTACGTCACGTCCGGTTCATCCGATAGGTATCAAAGCACTTTTATTGTTTAAAATAAATGTGCGATCTTCTTGGCCGTTCTGCAGGGGTCTGTCTTTAGTTTATCACAAGTAAAAGTAACTAAAGAGCTCTACGGAAAGTGGCCAAAAAGTTATGCGGACAAATTTAAGTTTTGCTTATCAACATCTTTCTGTCGGGCGTACCTCTAGTGGTAATTACCTCCCTTGAAGTTATAGACCTTTGTAGTCACAGACTGCACTACCATGATACGCCTATGCTTATTTTATTATTACATTTTTAAAAAATGCTAAATTCTCTCTAGTGTGTACATTAAATGAATTGAACAAACATGTGCACGATAGGAGAATTAGCGAAAATGATAGAACTTGCTATATCATAAACGTAATGGTTAATGACAAACATTTCAAAAATGTTTATTTTTATTGATGCAGATATAGGCATCACTGAAACCCATGCTGATTCATTTTCAGCTCATTCAATAGAAAAATATCAAAAAATTAAATAAAATGTTAATTTCTGTGAAAATGTTATTGTAACACAGACAACGGATAAAAGTTGTCTTGAGGACAAGCTTGTGTGACAAAGGGTGTTTTAAACAAACTGCAGGATTTCAGGGACTGAGGGTTGTAGATTCAGGAGGAGAAGATAAAATATAGAAGATAGAGGAGAAATTTCAAGAGCACAATACAAAGAAAGTCTGGGAGGGAATAAAACTGGTGAGTGGGCACCAGGGAAATATGAATAGAGTTGAATATAAAAGAATGTAAGAGAAATGATAGTTGATTTTAGGAAAGACAGGGGTTTTTTGTGTGCGTGAAATACTTATTAAAGAAGAAGTAGTAAGAAGAGTGAACAGTTTCAAATATTTCAGTATAAATATTGATGAACTTCTGCCAATATTTACCTTTATGTTATATGCAGCAGCATGACTTACTGGTCTAGTACACTAGGGTGGAAACAGTGTAAACCAGAACAGGCATAAATTGATTAAGAACTTAGAAAGCTGGATGGGTTGTTGGTAATCAAAGCTGATCTTTAAATGATAAACAAAATGAAAATTACATAGAAGAACGGACTTTTTTCCATCCTGATTTCAGTAACACCAGGATTTTTTTCAGGTTATAGTTTTTTTTAAGTTTTAATTTTCAAGTAATTTTATGCTCAAAACTGAAAAAGAATGTCACGTTTGCCTCAGTTTGGGAAAATTTGGAAAAGATAGCGCCTCCCCTATTAATAAAATATTCAGGACAGACTGAAGACTTCCTCAATCTTCAGATGAAGTAAATGTGCACTGTTTATTACTCGCCATGCAAGCAATGTTTAAACCAGAAGTACCCAATAGCTTACATTACTGCTAATATCTTTCACGCACCTAATAAGGAAAAAAATCGATAGGTCGATAGCCGTGCTTTGGTATTGTTTCTTTCAGTGTAGCCAGAAATGTTTGCTGTGGAATATCCAAAAAACATAATAACAAAACAAGAGCAAATAATGATTTCTAACAAAAGAAATTTATTTACCAATTTTGGGTTTAACGAACACATTAAGTGGCGCTACATACATTGTTAGCCGCTTATTGTATCATACCTCGCTCGCCCACACGCGACCCCTACAACCCCTGCCCCACTTACGCGGAAAAGAGGAATGCGCAAGTACTCTTATATGCATGCACAATTAGCCAAAACCAGTTCGTGCTCTCCTGAAAAATACCACTCAAAAATCGGATTCATGCAGCTTATTGTGTTCGAAGTGAAAACAAGACTTTTTCTGGATTTGCAATCACTTGTTCAAATGAAAACATGTAGGCATGTCCAACCGTCGACAACTGTAACAGCAACGTGAGAGGTAATGGTAGGTTTGTCTACGATAATACACAAACCTTCCTACATTTTCTAAAAACAAATTGGGGAAGGTCCATGCATCGCACTTTTCCAATCGAATCTTCGACAAGAGGTGTCGGACGCATCGACTTTGTAGCAGGAAAAACCGCAGCCTAGTGTGGCTGTTGCTGTGGTGATCAATTAATCAATTCCTCTGCTCTCGCTCGTGCACCTGTGGATGAAGATGTTTTGCGGCAAGTTTCTCGACCCTGTGTTTTCTCGACACGCGCCCTCGACATCACTCCGTTCGGCCGCGACCTTGACTTGCAAGTCATCGATTCCATCGCCACTGGGTGTTGTTACCTCTTTTTCCCCATTTCTCAGATTATGTCGCTCATGTCTTCTTTTTGGGGATGGGTGAGGGATGGACCAGTTTAATGTTCATCTTGAACAACAATAGTGAACGTTTAAAAGATGATGCTACATTTGTAACTAAAATAATGAATCAGAAGTGTCTTGTTGAAAATGCAAAATTGTTAATCCTCAAAGAGTGGTTGTAAGTGAAGGATTTATTATTGCTTACAACTTGCAGAAGCTGTTAATATTTGCTCTCGGGCAACACAGATGAAGACGCCAACAACGGGGATCAGAAGCAGCAGCTGAGTCCGCTCATGCACACCGACGTCGATTCTCGCCAGCGACGAACTCAGCTGAGTAAAGTTTTTTGTTAAGTCGGCCAACTTAAGTAAGAAATTTAAGTTCGCTTATGCACATCAGCCCAGCTCTATGTGTGACAATCTTATATGGAGACTTACTTAAGGCAGAGCAAAATGAGTCTTGTTTACTGAATGGAATAACCAAGGGCTTTGAAGATGTTTTGATTTGTTTGTTTTTTGGAAAACGCAAGGGTGATCTCGAGATGTAAACTATAACATACATGTTTAGTACACGAGAAGGGAACAATTCTGAAGACAATATGTCTAAATAACAAAGCGGTAAATATTTTTCTGTAACAAGATGTTTGGCGTCTGAATCTTGATAAACGTGCATTCAGTTGGAAGCATTGTGGGGGTCCTAAATCCTTAACCCACTGTGGACTCCACACTGGCTGTCTGTCTAGCACTAGCACATACTGGACCGTCGTTCCACGGAGGCTATTCCATGAGGACTACTGAATTTCCTGTCCGTTTCTCCAGAGGTAACGACATCTGAATCTGTTATGGCGGAACCGCTGGCAAAAGCTAGAGAACCAGGCATCACAATGGGATCTGCAAAAATGTGTCAGTCGTATTACTTGCCTTCACTGTAAGAACCGACATGTGCGTGCGTGTGTGTGTGCGCGCGTGCGTGCGTGTGGGTGCGCGTGTTCGGGTGTGCAAAAATGAAAAGAACAAGATTGACAGAAACTCACTGGGTGCCAGTTTGTCCTTGGCAACGACTTTTCTTTTTATCCCCCGTTTTTCTTGTAGTTTAGCTCTGGCGAATAGCTGGCGTTTTTCCACTCGTCTCTCCTGTTGTACAGAAATAATACAGCGCAGTAAGAATTGTTTGTAGTTTACAAACAATGCACTATGTCTTTACTGGGATATGGACACAATGCATTGTCTTTCCTGCTAGCAAAAATAATACAGTATTGGCTGGTATTGGTAAGTTCTAGAAAAGGGTAAAAGGGTTCGGGAAGAGATGATGACAAGAAAAGGAAAACTCCCCTGTAGATGTAGAATAATGAATATGCCCTTACGAGAAAAACGAGACAAAGTAGCAGGCAGGCACTCAGGGAGAGCGAAATATAGAAACCACTTTAATACTTCCTGTCAAATTATCATGCGAAGAGATAACTCACTGTGAATATTTAATAGGTTATGTCGTCCCAGAGAGACATGCATCGAAAGTGGGGTGAACATTTTTATAAGTTGTGGTCAAAACTAAGACCTTGTGCGTTTGAGAAAGAGAACGAAGGGAGAGAGGGATAGTGAAGGGATGAAAAAGAGAGAAAATGACATGGATAACACCAATGACATTATCTATGACGGTGGTCGTAAGCAAGGCACGAAAGAGAGAAAGAATGTAAATGAGTGGCTGGGCAGGAGGTAAAACTTCAGCTAAAAGTTTTAATTTTTAGCGACATTGTGCTCCCTGCAGGGAAAACTGTCCTGAAATAACTCACGAATTTGAGCTGATCACGCAAGTTTCTTATCACTCTTCTGTAGGAGGAAGACTTGGCTTTGAAGTACAGGACCCCCAACCTTGACGCAACACAAAGCAGGTAATGAGCAAGAAAAATTTCTTTTAAAGAGCATGTTATTGATATTTATCGTATAGAGTTAGTATCGACGTATACAACTTTTTACAGTTAATTTAACAATGTGTACCCCGCACAATGAACTGCCCTCTGACAGAGGATAAGGTGTGATACTGCATTTCGCTGCATTACCGTGTCTGATAGATGGCAAGTAGTGTGCACTGTATTCTCGTTCTTGTGCCGACACACCACTCATCTCCCTTCTCACACATAGACAATAGAAATACTCATATACATACACGGCGCACACATAAGAATACGCTTTAAAGGCAAGACACTTTTTTCTTCCTTCGTTCGCTATTCGTCTGTCCACAGTGCCCTTTTCTGTTTCACATTTTCTCTAAATATCAACATGTTTTACAGCATCATTTAATGCCCCTTAAGGTGTTACACTAATCATCGGTTCCCAGTCACTTAATCCCCAGACACTTCATCCCCAACGCTTCATCCTTAAAATGAAATTTTAACTATAAAAATTATGTAGCCGGCGAAAAATTTAACTGAAATTCAAATAATTATCTTCATATAAACATCACAATAAGTTTTACAATTAAAATAAATATTGAAATACATTAATAATACTCAAATCATGCTATTAACTTCAACGTCATTTGAACCTCTACAACATTAGTTAAAGTATTTTAATTGTA
This sequence comes from Pomacea maculata, assembly GCA_004794325.1. NCBI lineage: Eukaryota > Metazoa > Mollusca > Gastropoda > Architaenioglossa > Ampullariidae > Pomacea > Pomacea maculata. The sequence goes on along the minus strand of SRHC01001551.1, from coordinate 308,295 downwards.
AAACTTATTGTGATGTTTATATGAAGATAATTATTTGAATTTCAGTTAAATAATTACGATAAGAAAGAACACGAATGCAACTCGAGACGAACACAACAGAAGTTTAAGGTAGGAAACGTACTACACAGCAATACATACCAGTACTCAGAAGCTCATACTCACAAGAGCAACAGAATGACAGGAACCACAATGGCGGGCGTGGAGACGTACAGCACAGCGTCACGTAGCCACGAGGGCATGTCACCCACCCGTGACGTCATTACGGTGTACACTTGACTCTCTCCCATGAAAGGCCCACAGCGTTCAGAGGGAGGAAGCCTGATAAATGGAACTAAACCATATGTCAAGTGGGATTGAACATCCGATCTATCTTTCAAGCAAAAATTGTTCACTCTAACATCGGGATTATGGTAATGTTAAATAGACAATAATTTTAAGTATATAATAATTTGGGACATGGATAAGATGCGATAAGTAGAAGACACATATTTCTTCATGTGCATTTAAGCACCTCACACTCCATTCAACTGTTGAAATAGAAACAGTTATATATAGGTGAAAAGGATTACAAAGAATTTTGTTTGTTTACGCCCCTGTTGGTAAGGGAGGGACAGAGCCATGGATGAATGTTTGTACTGAGTGAAGTAAGAAGAAAGAGAACGAATGCTAAATATATTATAAAAACTTACTCAATAATGGCATACGCCATGACGAAGAGACAGACAAAAAAATTGATCAGCAGAATGAACATGAAGAAATTTCCTGAGCGCGAAGCCCGGAACATCTGCTTGGGAGGTACGTTGCACAGACGTGCCGTGACGTAGCGGAAGTAGAAGATGATGACCAGCTTGAGAAAGCCAACGCCTGCTAAAAGCGGCGAGAAGAAAAGCCCAAGCCACACGAGTGATTGCGCGTATATAAGGTCAAGAACTTCGGATGACACGGTGAACTCACGGTAACCAAGCTACAATCAGTAGGAAAACATAGCATTACCTGTTTCATTCCTCTGCTAAAAGCAACAGAACTATCTGGCGAGACATCGAAGGATTTTGTTGCTGTGCTTGTTTGGATTTTGTTATTTTATTTATTTATAATTTCTTTTTGTTTTCCTGCGTATGTCTACTCTGCTTTTCGCTTTTCAAGTCATGTCCTAAACAAAACCATCACTCTTTTGTAGGTCAAACTAGGCATAGGGATGTTTGTTTCAGGAAGGACGAGACATGATTTGCATAGCTATCGAAGGTATCACTTTCATCAAATTTACCTCATCACAAACAACTCAAGCAAATGTTTGACGACATAAATTTTACAGACATGAAAGATTATCTCCAATTTTGTACCTTTATCATAATTCTTATCATTATCGTCGTTGTCGTCCCCCGCTGTCATCGTCATTGTCGTCGTCACCATCTTACCCATGTGAAAAAGCCACAAGTGACAGCGATAGCTCTGGTGACGTCAACGAGAAGTCCAGCGAGGAGGATGAGGCCCAGGTCGATGAACACGACCATGAGGACGTCTTCACCCACATCGTTCTCCCAGCAGCAGAAGGCGCACGAGCTCTTTGAGCAAGCGAGAGAAAGAAACAGCAGTGTAGCGAATTATTTATGTTCAGGGGGCAGGTGAAAGGTTTGAAAAGTTGTTACTCTTGACTGGGAAAAAACACTATCCACCTCACTGAAATCGAACAATAAGAGCAGAATTAATTATTTCTTTGATCATTTATTCATGATTTTCTCTTAGAAGCCTGCATTTAGCCCGTCAGTAGTACGGATTAAAGAGACCGGCGACACTGTGGTAGAGGACATGTTTCCATAGCGACAGTGGCGGAGGGAACGTGTTTTCGATTCGTGTTGGCTTGGATGAGATTTCCCAGCCGTCATTCAAGTACAGACGATGCATCCGGAGGCCCGTCAAGATTTCTGTCTTAACATTCATCGTGTGTATCATAGATTAGGGGGTAGCGGTGGGTGAGATGGTGGAGAGAAAGAGGTGTGTGTGTGTGGCGCGCGCGCATGTGTTTTTTGACGAGATCCTGTTCAATGGTTCAGCCCAGTTTGTTATTGCCAGCTGGTGTCCATCTGTGCGTGTGCACAGAGTTGCGTGGAAGATGATGTTCTAGAAAGATTAATGCAGGAGTTTTTTGGTTGACAATGAAGCTATTTTTAATGTTAATCGTGATTCTAATTTTGGTTGCAGCTTCTGCACCTGATCCTGTAATCCCTCCCTGATATTGTTGTGGCATCAACAGAGAGTCAACCTGGAAATGTATGTCTGGAAGGCAGCGCCAGCTGCTGGTCCTGCAATCTCTCATGTTGCGACAGAGGTTGGCCCTGTCGTCCCTCCATGCAGCGCCCTTTAAGATCAGCAACGCGGCGTCGTCACAATGATGCCGATCTACAGCTGCCGTGCTTCCATCCCCCCCTGTGCCTCACCCCTATCCCCAGCTCCATTCCACTCCGTGTTCCTCGACGAACTCGTTTAGACGCAGGAAACCCCCCACAGGCAGGAGTAGATGGATCATACTGCTGACCGCTGCGTCTGAGATATTGATCTTGTCTAGCAGTCGTTGCCCTCGCTCCCTCATCCTCATCCTCCCTCCATCCTCTCCTTCTATATTATAAAGTCAGAATTATAGATTTTCTCTCTTTTTTTTTGACAAACACTAGCTTCTGCAGCCGAAGGGATATGACTGGGAATCTGATGTAGTGGTACTTTATCCTCGCCAAGCGATGCTCAAGGGAGCGATGACCGCTTGGGTGTGCTTGTAAATAAGACCAAGAGATCGCTCAACTTTCGATGCATGCGCAGGAAACTTTGCATCTGTTAGCTTGTGCTTAGTTGAGTCTAGTGTTTGCGGTCACTTCTTCAGTTAAAATATAGGTAGAATAAGACATTGGAGCATGAAGCACTCCTCCCCACTCCACTGCCACCCTTTTCTTAATTCTTTTTTTTTTCAGTGTGTGCGAATGAAGAGGTTGAATTGGTTCCGGTTGACTGAGTTCGACTTACGTAAGACAAAAGAGAAACTAATTCTGGATGCAGTCATTGATTTGTTCCTTGTGGTGATGGCGGACTGGGTTTCTCTACGGCAATCTTTGCTGATGAGACGGCGTTCATTGACCTTTACACCAGTAGCATTGCTACCTTCATCTGACAAGCGTGACCCGGCTGAGTTCAGTTCACGATTGCATTTTCCCCAAAACAGAGTAAGTCTAACCCTCACACCTGTTCTCAAGTAACAAGCCAGTAAAACATCACAACTCATAAGAGGCTCGAGAATAGTAAGAATGTACATTGCTGTACAGAACAGTGGCAGAGCTGGGGGATTATATGTAGATCATGTGGACATTTGTGGCATCAGGGTTTTGACCTCTGTCTTTCTAATGTTTGACTGCTCGTTTCTCAAGGATGGAAGGAGGGGGAATAATCAGTAAGATTTATGGAAATATTATTAGTTCTGAGCTTAATTAATTGAGTGACAGAAATTTTACACGCTGTGGCCTTTTGATATCTTTAATAATATTATTATCATCATGGACCTTACCGAATTATTGTTGTTGCGGATGCAATCGGTAGACACATCGTAGATGGAGAGAAGAAAGATGACTAAGGATGCCAAGTAAAACAACGCCGTTCTGGAGATATATAAGTTAAACAAATGGACGTCAGATCACAGGAAGCTACGAAGAAGCACGTTACTTTATTGATAATGCATTGACAAAAAAATTAATTGAGATCCTTTCCAGAAAGCATACGAGAAGACTAACGGACAGCTTGAAGAGCCTGTTATCTCAGTTGTCACTATTTGGCACGAGATAATACCCCACAAGGGCATGGGAGTGACCATGCGAATGTGCATATATCATACTTCTGGAAGAGGTTCCTCTGGTGGCGGACTTGGATAATACCAAGAGAATTCTGTCTGTGTGTGTGTGTGTGTGAGAGTGAGAGAGAGAGAGACTTATGTAGTAAGTAGCCACGCTTTGAGCATCTTCTAAACATAACCATAATAAAACAAACACTTTCTCATCAGGTGATATTCTCTTACGATTTTTCCTATTTTCTTGATTTACTCCCTTACGTTCAGTTGTTTTCGTACCCCAATCGTTCAAAGCTTCATAAGAAAAATATATTCAACTAGATATTTATATACACATTATACAGTTATATATATGTTCGTGTGTGTAAACAAATTAATCATTCATTTCAATAAACATTACAATCTAGATTTCTGTACAATCTATTTACACACAACTGACTTTTAAAAAGAACTGTAACTCAGACTTTGATATCTTTTCAAGTCCTCTTGGAGAAACTATTTCTCAAGCTCTCTCCTCTGCGCCCTTCCTTTCCTCCGCACTCTCCCTGCCTATCCATCACACACCAAGCACAATCAGCGGGCTCTCTCTCACACACACAAGCACACACAAATATTCTCTCTTTCATGAAAGATTCACTAGGTATTACCACACCCATTTAACACCACTCCACCGCTGTATCAAACCTTGTGTTCCCTCTCCTAAATCGTTCAAATGCCCCTCATGCAGTTCATCAACAATATTTTTCTTAAAGCCTGTTTCTGGAACTTTCTGTCCGATTATCTCCGGTTCCCTAATTTCTCCCCTTTTTTTATTTCTTTCCCCATATAACTTCGGCCCACGTCATCTCCTCATTTGTTGTCATGGGCCACTTTCAATGTCAGTCCAACATTCATGATCAGCAGCCACGGCACTCGTTAAAAGCTTTCCCCTTTCTGTCTTGCCATCTTGCCTTCTTTGGCAGAAACGCCGTGAAACATCCCGAAGTATTCTCGAAACACCTAGCTGTCCTTGAGGACCTTGTTAATATAAAGATATAAAAGTCCTCAAGTTCCTTGACTGTTGTTTCTATTTTGTCTATGTCCACAATCTTTGCTGTTCTGTTGTTGTTTTTGAGCGATGGTATTGGTTGTCAGGCTGGTTTATATGAGCTGACCATCATATAAAAGGACAGTGGAGACTACAATTAGAAGCTATTGCAGCAGAAATCCTGAGGCTTCTTCTGTGTAGAAAATTTGTTTAAGCTCGAATTCTTGCTTACCTGGCCAAGTTTAGTTTGACCTCTGTCCGAGGATGCCATTTCTCCAGGCGAACCACTTGCTCTAGCAAGAGGGGCACCAGCAGCTTGAGCGCAGACATAAGCAGAGGTAACTGAAAACAAGGTCAACAGGAGCATCCCTTGACACTCTTCGTAGGGAGGAATAATTTATATATTTTTCTATTTATGAAAAATTGAAATACTTCTGAAGAGCAAGTAGCACTGATATACATTATTCAGTAAATACTTAAAGCTGATGCACCCACCCTTCCTTCATATCTCAGTGGGTAGAGGACTGGTATTGTTAGTCATGGGTTGAGAACTCGATCCTCATTGAGAGGTATGGGGGGAGGAGGAGGAGGAATTGTTGTTGTTGTTGTTGTTGTTGTTGTTGTTGTTGTTGTTGTTGTTGTTAGGGGAGGGGTCTTGTTTTTTTATGAGTTGAAGTCAATTGTCTTGTTTTAGGGAGTAGCCCACGCAGACTAGTGACTGACCTTGTAGGTGGCCAGTGTCCTGTTGATGACGTCAGGCAGATAGAGGTCCGGATCGGGACTGGCAGCCACGACGTAGATGAGATAGCCGCTCACCGCTAGCATGACCAGTACCAGGATGTTGACCAGCACGCGCACAGTAGCCAGTCTCAGTCTGCACGTCAGTTGAGAGCATCTCTCATGTTACCAACACCTTTCCTTCTGTATGTTGATATATATTCACATATCAATGTAGTTCTATGTGCGTGGATGCGTGCGTGTGCGTGTGTTTTAGGCGCACATGCATGCGAGAAAACATGGATTTCTTTTTGTCTTTACATTTTCTAACTTTCAAAAAAAAGCCTATTTAATCTGAGAATATTTTTCTTCACTATTTCGGATGTCGTTGTTCCAAGAAAGTAGACGACCTCAATGGCAGGTGGCTCAGGATGATGGAAAGCTCTTTTAATCTATAGTAGTGATAGTAGTAGAAGTAATCACAGTGCACATCGTTTTGGCCACAATGAGGTGTTTCCTCTCCTACAAGACATTTTTCACAAGGACATTTTGTAAAATCTTCAAACGATTCACAATGGTTATGACATGTAACGTAGTCATGTGAACTCACGCCTGACGGAAGTAGCCTCTCTGCTTGAAATGATCATCGCGTATCCTCTCCTGAAGACAACATCAAACCCAAGTCAATGCACTTTTGACTCTCTCTCTCTCAAAAAAATCAGTTGAAGGTTAGACAGAACCTATGGTAGAACCAGGATCGAGGAGGAGGGCAAGTGGGCAGCCGTCTACTCATAAAAGATACTGAGGAGGCAAGAATATCTTTTTGCCTCCCCCTTCCCCCAGGCCTAATGCTTCAGATGTGATTCTTCGCAAAGTACACAAAAAAGATAGAAGAGCTTAGAAAGAAGAAAATAAAAATTATATATATATATACGAGAGTAACAGGATAAGCAAAATGCTCTGCTTTTTTTACATCTAGCCCTCGATCGAAAAAACAAAGGCATTAACCAAAGAAGATGGAGGGGATTTTTTTAACCTGCCAAATATGATTAATATGAGTATAAAATTTATCCTATTCTGAATATTTAAAAATTTCTTGTCATTGCGATAACCGGGTAAGATTTTTTTAAAATGAGTTTTGCTTCTTGTTGTTTTGCCCTGAAAGCTTGAAAACAGCGTGTATAATAATATATATATATTGTAATGTGCGAGTGCCAATGTCGTTCACTCTACTGTCATGAAGGACACCCCCACTCCCACCCCCAAAACTGAGCATCTTCCTACACCAATGGGAAAAAATTGTTTGCCAATGTTCCTGCAGAATTAATACCATACTTTTGTGTCAGTAACAATAGCGGTGGTGTGAAGTGATGCGCCATCTGGCTTTGTTAAAGTGTAGTCCCAGGAGGAGAACAACCTCCAGCAGTAAGGAAACTCGTCCCTGCTCGTCTCGGCTTGTTTGCTTCTGGTGTAGCGGATATACATGCTGCACAGGATCAGAATTCTGCTAGATCATCTGAGAATTTTCCCAGAAAGCTTGAAGCGTCTTTCGGATAGGCATAATTCTGTGAAATATGTATAGCTAGATGTCGCTGTTCGTACACTCTCCAAGTTAAAACTTAAAGTATTCAGTCTTCTTTTATCAGATTTGGAGCTTTTGGAATAAAGGCTTTTTAAGGCAAACAAATATTGTCGAATATTTCTTGAAAATAATTATATATAATAAATTTTTTTACTCATATTAAAAACTAAAAAGGTCTTGACGAAAGACACAAGATCTCCAGTTTCCATTTTCCTTCTAGACGTTATTACAAAGCCTTGACGATAAAAGTACTGAGGAGATGACATGAAAGACAAATGAAAGAATAATACCTGCCAACCAGGGCTAGAAAGCAAACAGCGTTGACAACGAGCCAGGTGATAAAGTAGGCCAACGGACGGTCGTACTCGCCCCACACGGTGTTGCTGTAGGCACCGTAAAACATCACGCTTGTTGACAGCACACCCTACCACAAACATCAACAGTTAGAAGTTTACGGAACACACATACTCACACACACACGCACACACATACTCACATACACACACGCACACACACACCACGCAGGCACGCACGCATCCACACAATTTTTCACAAAGCTGGTCTGCGATATTCCAGGCGGGACGAGTCAGCCCAAAAGCAATAAACACCAAGATACAAGCAATTCCAACGACAGCCACTACAGCCAAATTGTACTGTAGTTCTGGGGCTTGCTGTCAGTAGAATTATTGCCAACGGCAAAAATGCAGCAACGGCAACTAGAAGTAGTCAGGTACTAGTGCCGCGGTATGTTGCTAGGGCTTAGCAGCAAGTTCCGACCCGCCATTGTTTAGCTGCGGTAGATACTGGCTAGTACATGTGTACATACAAAGATAATAGCAAGTAACAAACAGTTATTTATGTGTGGAAATCTAGATATTTGTACGCACACTCATATGCGCGTGCTTCACACATAAGATAGAACAGTGAGGCTGAAGGGTGGTTAGGCAGGTCAGGATCGAGATCATGATAATGGTACGGAAAGATGGATGAATGGATGGGCAGATGCTGATCTATAAGAAGAATGTGTGAGAGTTCGCATGCGTTTCTTTTATAAAACAAGAGCTCTCTGAGCACATATTTATGTATCAAGTTTGCTTTTGAAGATGTCTTTTCCCACCATGAAGATGTCTTTTCCCAGCACTTGAATGAATAGCAACAAGTTTTATATTGCAGTCTCTTTCAATAAATACGAAGAAACTGGTTGGCTCCTACTGACTTACAAAATCTCCTTCAAGTCTCCTCGGAGCCGCGTCTTCACCGGAAATAATCTGTTTTGACAAAAGATACAACGAACTAGAAACCAGTTAATTTAACCTGCGCAAACTTGCAATGTCTATGCATCAGATAATAACTCTTCCCGTCTGGCAATGTCAACATTAGGATAATTCTTGTTATTTTCTCTCTTATCATCTTTCTCTCTGCACAGATATGATTATGCAACAAGAAAACAAATCCCTCAAATTCTGTAGGCGTTTGGTTATGGTGGTGTAAAAGACAAATCAGGTAAAGGTATTTACCTGGGGTAGGGTTACAAAGGCCAGGACGACGACAAGAAGAAAAAAATCCATGTAGACTAAGTACCGCAGGAACACAAAATAAGATGCAACATGACTTCCAAAGTAAGCTGTACAAAAATAAAGCACAATCTAGTAAATTTGAAAAGCATTTTTCCAAAAAGTTTACTATTTTACCTTATCCTTACTCTTCTACATTTTTAACTACTTGGGCTTCTTTGAACATAGATTTTATCCTTTTATTTCCAACAGAAACACGTACCTGATATTTTGGTGATTTGCTCCTTCCACAAACCGTCTCTTATTGGTATATGAAGTCTATGCTTTTTCTGCAGAAAAGGAAGATATATTACAGTGTAGATATGGTAAAATTTAAAAAAAAAAGAAAGAAATGAAAAGGGAATTATTTTAAACCAAAAGGAAGGGTAAAATAAAAAAACCGAAAGATAGAAGGAAAGAAAGACTAAAAATGAAACCAAAAAAATAGCTGTTCTCTCGGATATACACCCTCACACACCAGAAACAGAGAAAAAGACTAGGATCAATGAAAGCGAGTCAGAAACACAAGGCAGGAAGTAGTAATCCACAGACACAAGACAAGGACCTGGGCAGCCCGGGGCATTAATGGAGAATATAAAGAGACACATCACCTTTTTAGTTCGATTGGGATTTCGGGAGGAATCTGCTGCAGTGGTCCCATCTAAACTCTCTCTCAGATAGCTGAAAAAGAGTCGTAGAATCAGTATAGCAAAACAGGATAAGTTCAGTTTATAAACCTTAATTGCGAACTCAAGGTAAAGTACTGTAATTACATCGACAGGCATCCAGTCTAAACAGATTATAAAGCCATCATAAGAAGGATGACAGCAACTATTTTTCACTTCGCCAAATTGCATCCTCCATAATAATCATGTTGTGATAACAATAATGCATACCATGAGAGGCTTATTTTCTGCCTGATATCGATTGGCTGTTCTCTGAGAGTGTCGAGGACATTTCTGTGCACCTCTTCCCGACTCTCGGCGTCAAGGCGACGAATATGGCTTGGCCAGTCCAGGCTTCAGTTAACCAGTGGAGGAAACAATTGGAAATTAAATGTAAGTTGTTTTTATTAAAAAAGCTGTACAAGTAATAATAATGATAATAACAAGAAGATGATGATGATGATTGATGATTAATGATGATTGATGGATGATGGATGATGGATGATGGATGATGATGATGATGATGATGATGATGATGATGATGTCGCCTACCTTCCATAAATGTGTGCAAATTTCAGTCTAAACACAATTTCCGGTCCACTTAGTTTATCTCTAAAGTTCTCTGTGTCCACAACAGCGCTCTCGCTCTCGTTCATGTGGACTTCATCTTCATCGTCTTTCTCTACATCAGTTGCCACCGATTCTGAAAAAAAATTTATCTTCTCCATTAAAAGAAAATATGGAAAGAAAAAAAAATGAACACCCGCTTGTGTCTTTGTCCAAAACAGTAAAAAAAAAAAAAGTACAAACAAATTTTACATCAAAGATTTATGTCATACGATCAGGGGACATCATTCAGTGGAGTCGTAATGAAGCCAATTTTACTGTGTTTAGTATTTCCAACTGAGTTGCTTTGAAAAATACTGGTCCTATAAGATATCTGTATCAACAGACCAGAAGATAGTTGATACTCTACTGAGGACAATTTACATTGTGATTACACGCTTGTTGGTCTCCCTTGCCCAGGCAGTATCTTTTACAGTTACAGTTGTTTGAGTAGAAAGAATGTTATTTGTTTTTAGGATAACACTGTGATTTTCTTAACTTGATTAGGAATGTTATCGACTACACAGTGTTCTCTTTGTCCCTACTCTGTAGTCAATATTTTTCAGTAATTTCTGGAACAATCAGTCTGTTGTATTGATCTTGTCTCTATTTCTCACAATCAAATCCGGAAGCTAACATTCTATTTCCGAATGTATAAGATGGCTTACGTTAAACTGGACTTTGATAATCGCTGCCATCTATAAACATTGTTACTGTCACCAATTAAAAAAACTCTGAAGGAAGCATTAAAATCGCGCGAGGAAAGCAGATCTGTTAAATGACATCACCAACAAACTACAGACAATAATGTCTCCATTGAGAAATGAACCAGCACTAAAGCAACTTAAAATATTTGGCTACTTGCTTCTTCTGTGGTTTGAGCCCTCTTCTTCAAGCCACAGACCCTGGTTATCGAACGAACTGTACTGCTTGTGGTGCTGTGGGACAGCACTTTGCACAGCGGAAGGCAACAGTGAGTTTCTCTCAGACTCGGCCATCTGGGAGACAGAGCAAACATTTATGCAATACTTTAGTACGTACATAATATATACATACAAGAGTACATACGTCGATACTGATATAGTCCCATACATCCATACAGCTATACATAAATACGGACGCCCATGAATTCATTCAATTCATACATACATTTATGACACATACACATACATATACAAAGACACACGAATGCGCGTGCATTCCTACATTCTCTCTATTATATATATACTTACAAAATTACACTCGAGAGTTTCCATTCTCATCACACACACACTTATCTGAACAATGCTCACCTCTAAACTATTAACTTCTGCTCACCCTTGAAAAATTCCAAATTGAAAAATTAGCTGGGCACACTTTCTGCTACGCCATTTTTGAACGACACACACTTCTAATCTCACATAACTTTTTCGCTCTCTGATGTAGTCATCAGGTGAATTCGAACACTGGAGCCTGTCACAAAAACATTACTTGTTGTATTGACCCTGCGCTTTATCTTATCTCACAGGTTTGAGATATCGTATCTTCTCAACACCGTAGCCTAAACACACAGAACACCCTACGATGACTACTGAGCACAGTCATCGATTTCAGTAAATATTAATGTAAAAGTGTGTGCTTATAGGAAGGAGAGAGGATTAGTAAAATGGAGAATTCACAGAGCACATTTGCGGAGAACCTATTTAAGAAATTGATCAGTTAATTGCGTCTACTTCTTTTTCTATCATCTCTTTCTATTCTAAATCATTTTTTTCCATTCACCATATTCCCCCAACTCACACACAAACACACGAGCGCGCGCGCACACACACACACACACTAAAACACACAAGCGCGCACACACACACACACACTCGAGCGCGCACATACATAGTTTGCGCTCTTTTCCGATTAACATACTTGCATCCTGAGAGTCAGGTCGGCTCAGCGAGCCAAAGCGGATCAATAATCCCGGGGGCAGTGAGGCGTGCAAGATAGGGAAACACTATTGTAAGCAACGGATCCCATTACAAGCCGTCTAGGTCCGTCTGCTTGTGTGTCTGTCACTCTATCCTCCTGCCTGCGAGTCTGTATGTAATATTGCACCTCTTTCTGTTTCGCTAGTACAATGTGCGCATGTGTGAAAAAATTATAGTTGTTTGTGGTTCAGCTTCCACACCACTGGTGTAAACTTTTTAAGGCTGAATAGTAGTCTAATCCGATATTCAAAAGCATGCGACGGTTACATCCCTCATCGTCTCCCCTACTCCATTCTTTGTCCCCGCTGACACACGGTAACACCGCCATTTGCTTTGTACAAGTCTGACAAGGGCGCCTCCTAACTGTTCTATATCTACATCTTTTCTGTCCTTGTTAGATCGACACATCAAAAGAACCAGCGGCTGCTCGAAAGGAATGAAGAGAGTCATTTCCCCTTGGAGATGTGTAACCGAGTGGTAAGGTGGGGTTGTATGGTGACAACAACAGTTCAACACTCGAACCAAAAAGCCAGGAACAGTCAGCAGGTGTGCGACCCTTTATTCTCGTACAATGGTCACGGCTGCGTCCATCGCCCGAGGCGCTAGAGGTCGGGGCTGTCTCTTCTTCGTCGTGTAGCTGTACGCGCTGTCTCCGCCGACTCTGATCTGTCCTTTCGTCTCAGCTCTGCCCTTATATACCTCTGGGAAGGGGTAAACTTTTCGATGCTCTGATACGGTCGGAACAATACGCCGTTTTACCCTAGCCAATCACCGCTATTTGCCATCTCCCATAGCCAATCACCGCTATTTGCCATCTCTCACCATGCCCTAGCAGATCCCGCCAAAACTAGCAACA
>SRHC01001551.1:110347-294871 GCA_004794325.1 Pomacea maculata | reverse complement strand
TGTCACTTCTGGAACCATAGGCACTGTCTCTTCTGGAACCACAGGCATTGTCACTTCTGGAACCATAGGCACTGTCTCTTCTGGAACCACAGGCATTGTCACTTCTGGAACCACAGGCACTGTCTCTTCTGGAACCACAGGCACTGTCACTTCTGGTATCACTGTAGTTCTGGCTTGACGGGGTGGGACAGTAGTATACCAAAACAGAGTTTCTTCGTCACTGTCGTAGTCTTGACAATTCTGTGTCTCCGGCAGTTGACTGTCCTCTAACTGCGGAGACGGCTTCGCTGCTTTGATGTCGTTACTGCGTGCACGTGCAGGGCCGTCAACAAGGGGCCTGACTGTGTACACAGCACTGTCGTCGACTGGCCGGCTGGTGGTATTACAGGTGCTCCGGCCGCTCCGCCCATGGAATCTGTCCTGTTGCAGTTCTGCTTGGCTCTGCCGTCGTTGTGGTTGTCGCTGTTGTAGTTGCACCGGCTTGTCTTGAAACTTTTCTCTTGAAACCGGCCGGCGATCACTGCCTCGGCATTTCACTCCTCCGATACCACAGACGAACGTGGCTTCAATGCCTTTGTATGACAGTCTGGGTTCAAATTCCACCAATTCACCTTTGCCTAGGCTGCGGAAGCCTGCCTTGTGAATAACTGAATGGTGGACAAAGACGTCTTGACCGCCATTATCAGGTGTGATGAACCCCCATCCCTTTGCCACGTTGAACCACCTGCAGAAACCTCGCCTTCTGCCCCCTCCACCATCGCTGTCATGGGGAGGTTCTGACCGCTGGCCGCCCCGCTGCCTTGTCTGCTGTCGTCGCAAATATTTATGTTTGTGCTGACGATCAGCCTCGGAGGGGAAATCACTTTGTTGTGTCGTGTGAAGTCGGGTGGCCGACTCCATCTCCAACTGTGTTATTCGTGCAGTCAGGCGATGTATCTCATCCTCTCTGTCATTACACATCTCCTCTCTTTCTACACGTCGGGCCGTCTTAAGGAGATCGACAAAACAAGACCCATGGTCGGCCAGCTGTCTGGATGTTTCACGTCGGACCTGGCTGTGTTTAAGTCCTTTCACAAAGCGTGTCGCCAGGTGTGTACTGGAGATGGCGTCGCTCAGCAGGCGATTTGCTTTCGCCTGTAAATTTCTCAGTGTCGCAGCATATTCGATGACTGACTCCTCACTCTGCTGTCGGCGGTTATAAAAACTGGCGATAATGTCTATAACATCTCTCCGCTCGCCGTATGCCTCTCTCAACACATCCAAAATCTTTTCCGGCGTGTTTATCATGTCATGAGGGAACATCAGCACTCGCCGTCTAGCAGGTCCCTCCAGCGCGTTCAGAATATAAACACACGCCGCATTCTCAGGCATCGGGCTTAGGGCGAGACCCATCTCCACCTCTCTTTCAAACTCGTCGACACTGGGCCCTTCGGCAAACTTCTGAAGACGGACTAAATGACACGTTCGTACAGCCTCTGCTGTACTGTCGCCCTCTGCAGCCATATTTCACCTGCTGACACTGATCCTGCTCGCAGCGCCAAATGTAACCGAGTGGTAAGGTGGGGTTGTATGGTGACAACAACAGTTCAACACTCGAACCAAAAAGCCAGGAACAGTCAGCAGGTGTGCGACCCTTTATTCTCGTACAATGGTCACGGCTGCGTCCATCGCCCGAGGCGCTAGAGGTCGGGGCTGTCTCTACTTCGTCGTGTAGCTGTACGCGCTGTCTCCGCCGACTCTGATCTGTCCTTTCGTCTCAGCTCTGCCCTTATATACCTCTGGGAAGGGGTAAACTTTTCGATGCTCTGATACGGTCGGAACAATACGCCGTTTTACCCTAGCCAATCACCGCTATTTGCCATCTCCCATAGCCAATCACCGCTATTTGCCATCTCTCACCATGCCCTAGCAGATCCCGCCAAAACTAGCAACAACGCTGGCCTACCGGCCCTCTACAGATGTTTTTGTGATGCTGGCAGGATACAAAGCAAGAGTAACTGCTTTCTCTCTCTCTCCTCAGAAAAGCAGACTAATTTCGCACTAATAATGTTGTTTTTCATTTTGTCTTACTATTAAGATTCCATTCTTGAAATCATCATCATCATCATCATCATCATCATCATCATCATCATCGCCTCCGCCATCACAACAGTCATGATTAGGAAATATTTAAAACTTTAAAAGTTTTAGAGTTCGCTTTCCGATAACGTATCTTTAACAGAAAGATATCACCCCAAGCACTGCGTTTCATAAGAAACAAAAGCTACAAACATAATACAGCAAATAAATACCCAAGCAAGCTAAATTAAAAAAAATAAAAATAAAAATAATCCTTGATAAAGGCAGAGATCGCTTTCCTGAGTAGTCACAAAAAGGCCGATCGGAGTGGTACATCTGTACAAAGGGCGAAGAGCTTCGATCCGAGCGGACTTTTACAGAGCCTCATCTTTGTCCTTTCTTTGCGCCGTCTGCTCAATCTGTGCGGAACATGAGACGGGAGAAGTCCTGCTCGCATTGATGGCAGCTCTCTTCTTCTTCCTTTTATGGTCATGCTGCCGTAGAGTGCAAATTTCCCTGTGTGGGCGAAATGTTCTGTCCTCTCACTTACGCAAGAGAGGCTGCAGCTGTCTGATCAGACGCAGTCTGCACATCAACATCATCAGCAGCAGCAGCATGCACACTACAAGAGAAGGTGATTAGGGGGCAAAAATATCCCACTCCGTTAGCACAACTTACGGTATTTATTTCATACTTTTCTTGACAATGTTAAAATCAATGGTTAAATAGCCCATGTTAGGAATTTGGTTACCAAGGCCCTAAGGAGAGAAGCTGGACAGAGGGATGCCCGGTAGTGTAGTGTTTGAAACGCTCGCTTGTCACCACTGCAGCGAGAGGCTCTGGGTTCAGATTTTGTCCTGGGACGTTCTATATATCTGACACTTATTTGCAGAGCTGGTCGTTGGAGATTCTCCCCCGGTACCCCGGCTTCCTCACCCATCCCCCTACCCATAGAATACAAAACCAACTCTAGGGGAAAACACTTTCCTACCTAACCAGTCAACCAGCCAAGCGGGATAACGGCTGAAGCAAAACGTGTCGCTCGATATTGGATAACTGTGAGATATGAAGCGAGCAGCACCCCTGGCTGCTGGTTAGAGAGCAGAGAAAATACGGTACCCGAGTTACACTGCATAGCCAGACAACACTTACAGCATAGTCCCGGAGTTGTGGCCTTTGTCCCGCTTCATACAGTCGGCCCCCAAACGCTCACTGGGTTGATTCTGTCTCCTAGAAACCCAGATAAGTTCCTGTTTCAACATGGCAGACAATGGCGGAAGAGTGGAAACAGTTCAGGCACGTTACCGTTGGCAGCCAGTGACGTGACCTGTACAACTACGTCAGTGACGTACACGACTAGACGTACAGTCGTAACCCCATCAAAGTTCTCGCGTGCTTTGTTACTGTGAACATAACAGCAAACATTAACCGTGCTGCCATTGTCTGAAAGCGATCCGAGAAGGCTCTGGTTTGAAGACTGTCGATCGTTAGTGTGTTACATCACAACAGGACTGTCTGGCACGTTACAAGGCCTAGTGAACGTGGAGCCGATTAGCTAAAAATAAACTTAATCACTGTAATCATTGCAGCTGATCCTTCTCCTTCCTTACCCGACCAGAAAAATGATTAAATTGCCATCGGATGACACTAATGAAACCAGTGGGGAAAAAATCAAACGATTCCTGCTTTTGTTTTGTTGGTAACGCCTAACTTTCCAGGAAGATAACATTTGTCTGAAAGCAAATAAATCCAAATTAGCTTTGATGACTGGACCATACTGATAAATCAGTACAGGAGGTTGTCAGGTTGTCAACCTAAGCTACTGACTGTGTTTATCTTTCATGTGTGGTTTCTAAATGTTAGCGGGTATTGGCGAAGTGAGTAAACATGGGTAGGGGCTTCTGTACTAAGCTGGTTGACATACAAGTCATATGCCCTCTTCTACTCTTTCTTTTTTTTCTTCTTCTCCTCTCTCCCCCTCTTATATATAATGATATTATCAGGTATATTGATGGAAACCCTTGAACTTGTTTTGAAAGATGCATGTAATTTACAAAATTATGGTAAGATCGTTTTTAATACGCAGGAATGAATTTAAACAGGCAGCTTCAAGAAATCGACATCGTGAAACAAAACAAAAATAAATAAATAATTTCGTAAAGAACCTTAGATGATTAACCAAATTTTCCCGGTTTAGTTAAAAAAAAGGGGGAGAGACACATTTGCTATGCATGAATGCATGCGTAAAGAAAAGGTTGTCCTATGTAAATGCCAGAACTCTTTTAGTCTCATCACGTTTGTCGCGCTTCAAGTAAACACATGCTGATAATATTTGCATTACTTGATAGCTAAACACATGCTGATAATATTTACATTACTTGCTAGCTAAACACATGCTGATAATATTTGCATTACTTGATACCATCTAACATTGACCCAGACAACGTGACATGTCTCTCTTTTTCAAGATTTATCACGATGGTTCCATTTCACCATTTTCGTGATGATTTGTGAAATTCTCTCTGAATACAAATCTTGCAGTCGAGGAAGAAATGTATTCACAATCCTGTGCAACGTTCGGCATTGTCGCTGGAAATCGTTGACAGCAAGGGCGAGAGAGAAGGGATGTTTTTTATTTAAAATGATTTATGAGCTCCATTACTTTAAAGATTACGCATATCGATTTATCAAGACTCGTGCACATCCAGCCATACCACAGAGAGACCGTTACTGGGGAGAGAGGATGTTATGGATTAGCGTGTGCGATGTTCTTGTCGGATTCGTGAACTGATCCCACAAAAAATATGTGTGTTTGTTTGTGTGTGTGTGGTCAGAGAGAGAGACCAAAAGGTAGGCAGACCAGAGAAAAACACATGTGAAAACTCACATTGCTCTAGATGTTCACAAAACCTGAATTCAAATCGACAGACACCAAACTCCTTTAAACCAAGATATGCTGTTTTCGAGGGTGCGTCTTTAAATCTTCAAACCTTTTAATTTGCGAACTTACGCGCAACATATTTCCTTGGTCATTTGAGATTAAATATCCATCCTCCTCAAAAGGACATTCCACGACATACGTATGAAAAAAAGGCAACAGGCGCACAAGTTTAATGCCAACTTTGAGATTACAGGAAGAATGGAGGGTAAGAATATGCAGATTCAGGAGGAATAAAAAAATGGAGAAGTGATCAGGGTCCTCAGCGTTCGGGAGAATAGTGTCCGCAATCGTCCTCCCTTCACATGCACGAGAGCGAGTTTAGCAAAAATGCGTGCGTGCACGCGCAAAAGTGAACCAAGCTACCGAATCCATTCATCGGGACATTCCACATGTGCCACGCAAAGAAAAAGCAAGTCGGAGCAGGGGGAGTCAGGGTGGGAGTGAAAGAGCAGCCTTCAAAGCTCGAGTTAAAAGCCCAGCATTACACATCCAAGCGAACGTGCACTTTCCTTTTCAGTCGAGCCTAAAAAGACATTGAAACCACTTTGTTAAATTAATCACACCCTACCCCCAGCACCCCACTTCTACAACCTTCATGCCTTCCTCTCACTCTCATTCCCTCTCTCGCTCGCTAGCTCAACGCTGAGGCAAGTGTGCAAGCATGCACGAGAGACATCGCATCGAGCGCTCGGCGTGCTTCACCGCCTGTTGTCTCCACGCTGCGCGTGCGTCATGGCTGCATCGCGCGTGGCCGCCGCAAGTCGCTCCTCATCGCAGTCCGTACTGCAGTTGCCGTCTGCCGCCTGTGGCGGGTAAGTTCCTTCAAATTTCTCCGTAGTGTCTTATCGACAACCTGTTGAGACATTTGATTTCGAAACTCGGACGTGGACCTGGAAGCATGCAACGGCCTGCAGCGACATGATCTGCCTCGTGCGTCCTGCCAGCAGGCCGGGCTTCTAGCAGCGTGCCAGCGGACTGGGAAGGGCTGCAGAAGAGGCTTCACTGGGTGAGTGTTTCAAACAGAGTGCTGTGGTTTTTCGCTGAAACTCCAGAGAAGATCATGTTAATTATGAGTAAGAAATTCTCTTTCCCTCCCCGTTCTATTCCTCTCTCCTTCAACTCTTCTCTGAATATCCCCCGCCCTCTCTCACTCTGTACTTGCGCGTGCTTGTGTGAGGGCATTCCTGTGCGCAACAGCTGTTTCTACATTGTTGCAAGTGCTTCCTCTAGTTTAGCTGCTTCATCTTGCTCCATTTGTTTACTTGTCGACAGCTACACAAGACTGTACTGTTTCCTCCGGTTTAACACCTTTATCTTGCGGCATGGATGCTAGTACCAGACTTTTTCATCTTGTTCTGTTACACGTTGGTAACTGTATAAGACTTAACTGACTTACTGCTTCATTTTTAAGCCTCATTTACGTGGTCGGTAATTGAAACTGATTCACCTGCTTCAACTTTTTTTATTTGTACATCTTGTCGGTAGCTAGGCAAGACTGATTTCTCTAGCTTTAATTTCATCTTGTGCTATGTTGTATCTCGTAACTAAACCTCCTCTGATTGCTTCATCGTGTTCCATTTGATTGCCTTCCTAGTAACAATATAACAATGTGAACTGCTTTGTCTTCTTTCTTGTTGTACATTCTCGGTAGCTATAAAAGGCTCTGTACAACGCCTCTAATTTGACTGTTTCATCCTGTGACCCGAGGCGAGAGCAGTGCGGAGGGTGCGTTGTAACGCGAGAGCTACCAGATGGTTTGGAAGCTATCAGCGCCAGGCCAGATTTAGTGCCAAGAAAACAAACAGTGCACTCGGTTGTTAGGGAGACCAAAGTTATGATGTGCTACAAACAAAAGTGATTAGGTGCTTCGTGAGAAACATCATCTGCCAGATTCCCCTTCCTTAGGACAGTAAAAGTTTGTTTAAATGTAAATGTGATGTCCGATCTGAGTGTTCAAAGGTCTTCAAGTGTCTTTTAAAATCCGACTGAAAAGCTCCACAGCAAATCCAGTTTCCATTTTACCATTTAATCTCAAACGAAGCTTAAAAAATCACAACCACGATTGAAAATCTTGTGCACGGGGACTATGCCGACTGTATCATCCTTTCCAGGAAGGGCAACAGTTTAATAACACACTAAACGTAAGGAAATATAGTGGGGGTGGGTTCACATAGCGCATCAATGCACGGTTAAACAGAAAAAAAACATCGATGACCACATTCCCATACAAACATGTGCACGCAGTCCGTTGTAATTAGGTAAGTGGGCACGAACAAGCACGTGCACGTGCCAATAGCAGACTGATCAAATAATGACAAATTAGTCTTGTTATTTCTGTCACAACGACTTTACTTCACCCTTTAAGCTGAAATAAACAAAAAACCTCCAGCTTTGATGCAAACAAGAAAGAAAAAATAATTGACGATCAATAGTTTGCTGGGATCACTTAGCAAAGGAGTGTATTTCAGACAACGCTTTACATTTTAAACACGTGTGGAGGTGACGGGGTGGGGAGGATGGAAAGGGAGGTAGAAAACCACCCGCCATCACCTCTGGAACACACGCTATCGCTCCAAACGTCGGTGGTGGTCGTTGTGGTAGAAAAAGTCAGGCAAAAATTGATTGGCTGCCGCAGTGTGCACTACCATTAGGTGGACGTGCTGTTGCTGCTGTCGTAGCAGCTCGCCAGATGGCGCTGCACAAGACGGACAGCTGCTATGGACATGAGATACACCGCCCGCCCTACCTGGCCGTCCACATCAATTACCGACCTTGCGGCACCGATTCCAGCACGAGGCTTGATGGTGGAGGCCAGTCCCGATGATTTACAAAGTCGCAAATTGAGACGGAAGTCATGGCTTCCGTACTGCTGCATTTCAATCTAGATGAAATGAACTCACGTGAGGCAAACATCCCTTATAGGAATAGTTCGAGGCCAACAAAGTGTGCTTATTTATATTTGTAAAAACATATTTGTGAAGAAGAAATATTTTACTTTTGCTAGTCTTTCAGCTACATAGGTGAGCGAGATTCTCACGCACACACACAGAGGGTGAATGAGTTAAACGGACACATCTAACTGATTACAATTTCAAAATAATAATAACAACAACGACGACGACTTTTATAGAGCGCCTTTCTTCAGTATCAACCAAACTGTAAAAAAACTGTAAAATGTATTTATAGTTTAATGTCTTTATATACACGTTTCAACATACAGGTAGCATAATACATGAGCGACATTGACAGACATTTAAGAGAGGAGAAGTGGTGGACCCAAGACAAAACGAAATAGAAAGGAAAACTGGTGTCCTTGGTTCGTATCCTACTGTGTACGTGTTACACACCTATGTTAGCAACCATCGTCCTTATTACCAACCATGGACGGAAGGCAGTAGCAACGTAGATGGGGGCCACTTAAATAGCAGGTAGTTGTGGTTTGTAGAGCTGCAAATTATTAGCCAGGCGTCAACCATGGTGAAGTAATTGCCTGATTAGCCAGGTATCAAACACAGTCTAGTAATTGCAAATAATTAACAAGTAGACCAGCCGACAGACAAAGGCACTGTACACAATTACAAGCAATGTCTTGTGATGTTGCTTCCACTCATCATGAAAAATGTTATACACGTGTTTAAAATATTTTGTACAATTCTTTTTCTCTTATTTTGAAGCAGTCCTAACACCAGTTTAAATACTACAGATAATACACGAGGTAACGATGGCTTGTTCTGCATTTTAGCAAGCTAATAACTAGTAGCGATGTCTTTCTTCTTGAGTAAACAATAAAAGATATTAAAAAGCTCAGTTTGTGAGCTCTACAAATCACCTCAATAGTTTGTAATACAACATCCTAAACGTTTATAGAAAGGACTGAAAAGACTGCGAGATCTGAGGCAGGTGTTCTGGTGTGGGCGTTACCCGACTGTTTCCTCTTTATCTCTCCACTCCTTCCTCTCTACTTTCTCTGTTTTTCAGCTAAACACACAAACATGATCAAACACACTCGCATTTGCGACATAGAGAGAAACATCACAGCTGATCATAATAACTAGACTAACATGAAAAAAGGTGTTGTTAGAGACAGAATCTACAGAAGCTCAAATTAGCCTCATTATCTCTCATTGGCGCTACATGAGGTCATCCAGGTCCCTCAACTCGGCCTCGTTGACTTGACATTGATTGGAGCTACACAAGGCATTCGCACCTCACCGTCTCTCAGACATCGTCCAAGTGCCAGGCAAGAAGTCGAAATTGAATGGGCTTCATGTCTCAAATCTCCTGAAAGCAAATCGATATCACGCATTGACCATTGGTTAAGACCATCACGTGATCGTCAGTGCGTTCTGGAAACCACCCTGCAGTCGAACTGTTGCAGCTTTGTACAGCAGCGTCACTGCAACTTTCCATACAGATGTGATCGTTTGGAAAATATATTTTCTTTTTGCGTGTGTTTTGTATCTAAAAGGAGACTGCGAAGATGTTTAAGGGGTTTTACCAGAATTCTTTCAAGTTATCCTACTTTTTAAATGTTGCTTTATTTACTTACATTTTGTTTCAGTGAAATGCTACTGTTTACTGTCAGATACACGTATTCTGAGACTATAAATAGTGGGCGAAAATATTTCATATACGGTTTCTTTTAAGGGTGTGGATAAAAGGATGACAATATTTGTATTAAAAGATATCTTTTGAAAAGAGCAAAAACATAGATCGTTTTACTGCAAACAGCAATGATAGCGATTTCTGTCTGTACAAAAGTAAGAATGGGTGCATACAATAAATCATTATAAATTGGACATGAAGCCTTCACAGGGGTTTACCAACCTACTACAACAGAAAATGGTTGAGATTTGTCTCTCATTACAAAATGATTTTATTTTGTTAGTAAGGCTTTCTTTTGATTAATACGAAAACACTCCACCTACGACGAGAGAATCTTTGTGCAGCTCCAGTTCTAGGTATCTCTGCACTCGACAGACTGGCCTCGTCATGTACATGGTATACCGGGGACTGAAGTAAAGGGGTTAAACCAGTCCAACATGCACTAGTAAGCGTTCTCTCATTTGTAGCGCGCAGCACGCTGATTGCCTACACTTAACCTTTATGTCCTCTCGCAGTTACAGCCCCTAGTATGCTCACCCGTTCTCAAGAGCGAGCACTCTCACATAGAGAAATTACCTCATTAGATGCAAAGGTCCTGCCAGTCACACCAATGTCCCCGCGCCGGTCGCTGGACAGGTCTAGCCCTGAAGACAGTGCGGTTCGTGAATAATTGAGGCTTCAAAGATGGCTCAGACAGACAGTTGGCTGAATGACTCAGTCCCTAACGGTTCTCATAGCTACACCTTCAGTGTCATTTTTCCAGCAAAATTTCAGCAACATGTTCCATGACACAACAACATGATTTTAACTATACTTTATTCCTCGACAGAAGACCATATAATCACGAAAACTCGTGTTTACGCAGAACTCTTTGTCCTTCTGATGGTAGAAGCATTGGTCAACTTTACTAGAGTGCTACATTTCCGAGAGTACTTGTGACTAGTTCTAAAGATTTGTGCTTCAGTGACATAAAAACACACTTATAATTTCAAATGTGAATCAACTGCATAATCTAGAGAACACCAGATGACATTAGCGATATCAATCTATTTGATATAGTAAAGTCAGACAGAGATAGCCAACAGAGCTGTCAAAAGATGTTAACTGTCATTTACTAGCTGCTGAATGTGCCACAGCTCCGAGTAGCTTGCTGAGCAGCTTACATGCACTTTCCAGCAAGTGAACAGACAGAAGTTTAAAAAAACCTAAGAAAGTAAAGAGAAACCAGACATGAAGAAGAGTCGGTACCAAAATAGCTGCGGAAGAAATGAATGAATGCACACAGGCATTTAAAAAAAAATGTTTCTTGTGGTTCTACACATATGGCGTCAGTCTGGTTTGTTTTGGTTGGACTTACAATATCCTGTGTGTGTGTAAGTGTGCATGCTCGCTCCCAGACATGTTAGTAATGAAAAAAACATCGGCGACATTTCTTCACTGCTTACAATCAATGAATTTCTTGTTGCGAAGAAACAGCTTAGAATGGTAGACAATAAACTGCTCCTCAAAACAGAAATGTCCAAAACATCTTTAGAAGAGATCGTGCATTCTTTTAAGTTAGGTACGATGACTAAAACAAATTACAGCTGTGGTTTATTTTATTTATTTCTATGGCTGAGGCGACTTCCATGAGACCTTCACGACAGCCAAGAGGACATCGATCGGCTTCTTAAAAGCAAGCAATGTGTTAAAATGAACAAGAAGTTGCGCTGTCTTCGTCTCTTTTTTTAAAATTAATTTGATATTTCACCTTTCCCTAAACCACCGTCTCTTCCCTCCTCCCCCTATTTCATCCGAATCTCTCGCTCCGGCAGAGAATATATTTTTGCAGACAAGTATCCGAGCTATAAATATACAGCCTTCTTCTCGTATAATGCACACATCCATTAGACACCCCTTTCAAAGCAGTGATCTCAAGTAACACTGACATCCTGAAAATTATTTCTTATGGGGCTCTCTTAAAATTCCGCACACAGCCGTTAATTTAGCGTTTGCCAGCGTAACAAATGTCTTCCCTCGGCTCGAAGCTGAAAGGGAGGGAAAGTTCAAGCAGCCTCTTCTCATGATGGATTTGTTTTTCAGCTTTCCCCTAAAACCCTCTAATCAAAGAGTACTCTAAGGCTTGAATGGCTTGCTATGTGGCAAAAGGACACCTTTGTGTGCAAAACTTCTACTGAAAATCAAGAAACTAAGGAACTGGTATTTCCTTAGTAATTAAGAAAGAAAGCTTTAAAGTGAAACCATAATCTAGGGGGCATATGAGTAGCAAACATGCACCGTATCTAAGGTGTGATATGGGAAGACGCCAGCTTATCCCTCCTTTTTTTATCAAAAGTACAAAGAATAGAAACACTAGTCAAGCCAGCTGACTTATCTCGTAACTTAATAGCACAATTATATATTTAATGACAACTATGTCTTTTAACCATTAATTGTAAATACTGATGCCACAACTATAGCTGCTGACTCTACATATAGTGATGTAGATTTGTCAATGATTTGTCTCAATTACTGATGCCATTTCTATGCAGAATGTTATGAGTCTTTTGCATATCTGACTATACTTATTTGTCCCTGTGTTTTAATGCCACTAATTCTATGCTTCTCTCTTTTCACAGAAAGCAGGAGGAGGGAGTAGTTTTCAAGATTCACCATCATCGTCGTTCTAATTCAGGTGGCCGTTGAATCTTTAACCATCATCATGCTGCCTTGGCTGTTTAGTGAAATGAAGGACAAGTGTAGCCTGATATACTATACCCTGTCATTTGTGTTCTGTACCGTATCCTGCACAGACGTCAACCCCGTAATAACACTGCAGAAGAAGGATATTCTGCCGCTGCACGTGAGGAGCCGGAACCTGCACTACACGGCCGCGGACCCTCTGTTCTACTCACAAACCTACTCGGACCGCGTCAGCATCTTTCTTGTACAGAGCGACACCTCGTGGCTGGACATCAAGTGGCAGTTCGACAACTCTTCGCTTGATGGAGCCTCGGACATACCAATCGTGTCACAGGCGACCTGCGATTTGCCCAGCGGTCGCATCGTGTCGGACTTTTTCAACGGCACACACAACCGCTTCCGGTTCTCGCACTTGATGTCCGACACGGAGTACACAGTGTGCGTGGTCGTGACGGAGGGAACGCACGTGGAAACCGTTAAAAGGATGTACTCCAAGTGCACCTACTTTCGGACCATTCCACTGATGAGACCGGACAGTGTGATCGGACTCGTCCTCACCCTCGGGTACTTAGTAGGAATGAGCGCTTTTGGGTATGTAGCCTGGAAATGTCGGATGTACAAAGTTACTGCCACGCGCACAAAGCAAGAGGACGGTCTGGAGCTCACCTCCCGCTCCAACGGAGACAGGTTGTCAGATATCGAGGAACGTGTTTACCTTAATTCGTTTCAGCCTTCGTCGAGTTATAAAACGCAAGAATTCATTTGAAAAAAGTAAGCTTGACGAAACCTATAAGATACAGGATATATTTAGGACACGAAGAAGTCAAAAACCTGAAACAAGATTTTAGGACAACACACTTCATACTATCCATAGATAAATGGCTGTTTGAGCAACAACAACAACAAAAAAGTTAAACAATTTCAACTCGTTTCTAAAATAACATGCAACTCACGATCTGATGCCTTACAAAGCCTGTAATAAGGTTTCAAGAGATTTGTCACATGGAACATTGTCAGCCTCGTCTTAGGAGAAGTATAATATGCATCGTATAAAGATGGGAAAGGTAAAGATATAAATGAAGACAAAACTTGAAATATTGTAATACGTTATATAAGTAATCAGAATGATAATCAAAATCCTAAACGTGACCACCGCTAAACAAAGGTCGTTTCCCAGTTTCCAAATTCAATGGTGCCATAGGTCACTGTATTTTCAAAATATTTGCCGATGAAGACCTATCGGACAAATCATTTTGAAAAAACGCTCTTTTCTGGCATAATAGAAATAATAGAAGTAAGAAATCATATAATGTATGAGCAAGAATAAAAAAATAACCCAGAATGTAACGGTTTCTACTAAATCTTTCATACACCCTCTCGCTATCCTCTCTTTGACGGATGAACACACACGTACGAACGCACGCGCGCGCGTACACACACAACATTTACAGATTAAAACAGAATTTAGTAAACAGCCGATAAGAAGCTGAACATTTCCTGACACTTAAACTGTGTACAAATACTGTAAGCCATCTATCCAAATTATACAATTTATTCATCTAAATGTCGTACTATCTTTTGCTCCGTTACAGGGTGAGATGATATAAAAAGTGCAATAGTTATTTAATTTTCTCTTATTCAACTGTGATGTAGGTTCTTCTGTTAGCACTAATAATTTTATGCTTTAGGTTAGCTTTCTTTATCACACTGTTTCTTGCAGATCGGACCTATGCAAATATTGTAAGAACTAACATATTGTTTTTGCTGCAACTACTATGTTTTGCGCTCACCCAACTCCTCGACTATACTTCATGTATGTGATTGGTTCTGATCAGAACTGAATCTAAGCACTGAGAAAATTGTCCGTTGAAAAGATCATAAAGGAAGAAAATAAGTGGAAATGTGAAGAACCGCTCTAAGCACATGACGGTTTGCGATGTGGACTGACATTACATCTCACAGAAAGATTTGTGCAGCGGTGTGCAGAAACAGGAATATCACATATGAGAATCTTCTAGATATTGTCTGCCTGCTCAGACATTTGGTGTCATTTAAAAATAGATAAAGATATTGGCGAAATATTTACAGAATTGATATAAATAATCACCGAGTGTAGTAAAGCGCCCACGTCCTTCCATAAATTATACCCTCCCATTACTTTGTAGTTGATACGTGTATGTCGTGCCAGCTGTTTTTCTTTGTGAATACATGTTCTACGTAGATAATTGTCATCATCACGACAGTTTTAAATCGTATAATATGGTCATGTTATTAAAAGTGCATATTATGTCGTCACTGGGAGACAGCTAAGTTTCTGATGTTGCTGTTTGAGGAGGATGCGAAAGAAGAGGAGGATGCTTTTACGTTATATTACATCCTTAATTTAGATGTTCCTTAGTTACATTCAAGTTTGTGTGTGCTGTATTTTTCTGTTGTGACTTGTACCAATGACAATTTCTAATTGACTAAACTCCAGCAAAAACTGACAAGTTTCTCAAATCGACTAAACTATCTAAACAAGACAGAAACTGAATTTTTAAATGGAGACAACGCTGGGGCGACACACCACGATGCCATTTCCACAACTCACTGGAAAACAGCCGACTTCCTTTTAACTATTAAGTCCAGCCAATGATTTTCGTGAAAACGATTGCTTGTGATGTTTCTTAACAAATTAAATATCTCTATAATCTACTCATGAACTGGGATCTCTTTTCACCCACTTCCTCTTCTCATGTGTTAAAAATGTGTAAGGTGTCTCAGTGTCTGAAAGATAATCGTATCAGACATTATGTTAGCGACGAAAATAACCATTCATCTATCTGGGAAGGGAAAAGCCATCCATAGAAAGTAGTTGAATCATAGATCAGGGGATTGAAGGCTACTACTACTAATAATAATAATAGGTTCCTATAATGAGCAGCATCGCGACCAAGATAGATCGCACTTTTTGTGCAGAATAGTCTTAATTAATGAAAACAGACAATAGACAGTGAGGTATGTATAGACACACTGGACAACATAAAGATGAGACACAAGAGTAGAGCGTAAAGTAATGGATGAAGGTATGAAGGGACATAAGTACTGTAAACAGTGTCAGATAGAGTCGTTACATTATGGTTAAAATGACAGATTGAGAAGGAGAACAGCTGGTATTTTCATCAGCAAAGGTTTTATCGGATATAGAATGAGACTGAATCAGAGTAGTAAGTGGCTTCATGTACATGATAAAGAGGATGGGACCAAGTAAAGAACCTTGGGGGACTCCTGAGCGCATAGAGACTGGCGGAGACACGTAACCATCTACTATAACTAAGTCCTATCTGAGAGATATAAAATCAGTCAAGTAAGGAGCCTGAGATGACATAGAGAGTACTGAGTCTATCAATGAGAACAGTGTAATTGACAGTATCAAAGACAGTTTAACCTTCCATTAGTGCCGCTTTTAGATGCGATGTACCACTAACATTTGACTGTGCCCTGCACACACTTGGCCATTTTAACACCCACTACGTGACGACAACAATGCGAACTGAATAACTGATAAACGAAACACGAAACAAGTGGAATAAACTCAATTCGTACTCACATAAAAATATAATATTTTCAAAAATAAAAGCCATCAAAGAGTATATAAAGCAAACACAATCGTCAGTTCGATTTGCATCTCCTGACAGAGAATAAGCTACTTATATAATGTAGATATGAAAATCGACTTTAAATATCCTAATTGATGTAATTACATTTTAATATTAGTGCTACATTGGCTACATGCGGGAGAACAGCTTGCCTTAAGGTGCCAGTTTAATTCACTTGAGGCTCATACAAATTTTCTGCCTCTATTGCTGATTATGATTAATCACACAATTACAATTTCTTCCTATTCTCGCTTTACTGAACATCTGTTTCCCTATATTTATATCAAAGTACTTGCACAAATCTACGTGAAGGGACATAATCTATACCTCTAGGGATAGTTGATTCCCTTTACCTGGTAGGCTCATCCAGTTTCTGCTCTGTATGTGTGTGTAAAGGTTGGGTTGTTGTGAAAGGCCCGAATCACTGAATCATTCATTTATTAAGGCCCCCTTCTCACCTCTCTCTCTCTACCTCAGGCAGATAACTAAGGCCGTTGCCATGGTCGAGAGACGGGAGTCCTACGCTTTTATTCACTTTTACTCTATGTTTAATTCATATATTCGTTCTCTCGGATAAGCTAATGTGCTCTCTCTCCAACACAAGCGAACATATATAATTACAAAATCCTAAGTATCCATTCATTTCCTCATTATTTTGTTCTCTGGCTCACAACCTGCGCGCTTTCTCCTCCACTTCGTGGAAAGCTTGCCTAGCGTTTGTTTGCCCTTTTAGGCGATGGTTGCCCAGGTAGCCATAGTAAAGATATCAACCACATATGGCGACACGATTAAGCATTATCTGAGTTTTGTACGTGTAGAACACACACACACATGCACACAAAGAGCTCTCCATAACCAGGAGAGAGTGGGAAAGGGGATACTGTACTCGGGCTCGCAGAATTCGCCATCCCATTATGTTCAACGCCGTAACTGAAACGCAGCTATCTTCACAATATCTTCAGTCCGAAGCAGGACACATTCTTTACATATAGTCTGTTCAAAAGAAACGACTTTTATTGGAAGCACACAGCATTTTGGCCTCAGATTTTCAACAAAAAAATTTATGATAAATTTTTTTTTTTTTGTGTAATGAACATACTACAGAACAGCTTCAGTCGAGCGCTCAGTCCTAACAAATATATTTTTAAATTGCATGAAAAGCGCTATAGGGGGTAGCGATGATGATATGAGAGAACATTCAAGTCCTGGCTTTTTACTGATTGAAAGACAGCGAAGTATTTGAAGCAAATAGAACGGCCCAGATAGAAGTTTTGCAATCATTTCTGACGCAAACCCCACAGGCGACAGTCAAAAAACGAATACATGGAAAAAATAAAGCGTGTGAAAAAAACGATTTTCTTTCGTTCTTTGCTGGTTTACTTTGGGTTAAATTGCGTCAGAGATTATCTAAATCTTACATAAACTACAGAGAAATTGCCGCCTGCTGCTATATAGCTGTCTAATCCCTTTTTTTTTTTTTTTTGCTCACTAAAATTATCTCCACAGGACGTACATCGGTAGCTCGACAACCACCTACGTATCACGTATCTCAAATAGTGCATGAAGGGCAAGTGGGACAGAGGGCTTTATGTGATAGGCGGGAAGTATACCTCGAAATATTTTTATTAATTGTAAGTGTCAGTTTTCTGCTCTAAGGGGGTTCCTCTCTCAAGAAAGTGATGAAAAGGAATGTCAAAAACAAGCGTTTAGTTTGAGCAGTACTCTGCATTAAAAATTTTCAGCTGCAACATTTTTTTAATGTGGTTAAAAAATATTAAGTTAACGAAGGCTTTTAAACACTAATGTGTAAATTTAAAAAAGTGCCGGGCTAGGATTATGAAGTCTAGAGCAGTGTCATCAGTTTGAGCATGCAGTAGTGTCATGTAGTCCCTTGCCTCGCTATTCACATAAAATTAAACAAAATGCTACCTACTGGTGAGATGTTGCTGCAAATTTAAAGAGCACACACAAACACCACACACACCGCACACACACACACACAAACACCACACATACACAAACACCACACACACCGCACACACACACACACAAACACCACACATACACAAACACCACACACACCGCACACACACACACACAAACACCACACACACACATCGCACACACACATACACCACACACACACACCGCACACACGCACACACACACACGCACACACACACACACACCACACACACATACACCACACACACACATACACACACAGAGGCAGCGAAACGAAGAAAGTGTTTAAAGCTTACAAAGAGAGGATTTATAGCTTGCTGTTGTCCCCTAGCCGCCTTTTGACGTGAACACTAATGACACGTATTCAAAAGATAATTCTCAAAAATAAGGCTCACCTGGAACACTAACCACACCTAACGATGACCCAAACAAATCTTAGAGAGCAGCCAGTGCGAAGACCGATGCACTAGATAACCCTAAAAAAAAATTATAAATAAAAGTCTAGTCTGCCTAATATATTCTGCACAGCGGTTACTGTAAGCGTCGGCTTCACAGATATAGATATACACACACAGAGTATAGCTACTTCGATTTGCTCGCTAGTTCCACCTGAATCTCACTATCCACGATGATATCGGAAGCCATCAGCTTCAATAAGATCAGAAGAAAGTTAACTCTAGACCAAACAAAACAAATACATAAGTATACACAAATAGAAGACCACTAATCATATTTATTCAACTTTTTTAAAGGCACACAGATTCTTAAAATTTGACACTGTGTAATGTTACAAACAAGTTGTATTAGCAAAGTAACAACAACAGCCAAAAAAACCAGTCGTGACTAGCTGGGACAGTTAACCACACACACACACAACAAAAGCCCCTGGATATGATGCGCGATAACTCAGAAATCGCTAAGTAATTAACATTTAAATCCAGTTAGGTGCGTGCATAAGAATATTTGCCGTCTTGAGACATGTAAAAATACTTTTTTAAAAGCATACTATTTTTCCGTACATTTACTTTTGACCTATACAATGCTTGAGGACGAGGAGTGGTGGTTAGGAAATTATTTTACTCCGAGCCAACAACTAAGGCCATATCACCATAGATAGGATAGAGAATAGATATCCAATATCAGATCACGATATTACAGAAATCATGCAAACATCCTCAAATGCATTTCAAATAGGTTTTACTTACACGAAAAATCTGAGTTTCTGATCAAAGGCAGTACCGGCACTGGGTGCATATTTCGTATTGTTTTTGTTACTTGAGATTATCTGTTCTCTCCGATACCACGACAAAGCAGCCAACCCTGAAATTAGCTGCCACGTGAACCTAGGACATCCAGTCCTTACTGTATTTGTGACAGGTGCTAACTGTTGTACCACCAGGCCCCCCGCCTCGAACTTGCTTGAGGCTCACTAAAGATGGCTGCTGCATTCTTGATGCAATGTGAAACGAAAAGAAACCCTCGCATAGGGTATTTATAGAAATAATCCAATCTATTCATGGGACGACTTGGCATTTTATCAAAGATGAAGATTTCGACATTATGGATATCATCGATGACTTACAATGGGACTTAAAAACTGCAAATCGGGGGCGCAATGTGACTCCCACATTCCAAGTGTGATTAGCTCGGTTTCTTATAGGATTTTACAGATTTTCATAATCTCTCTTCCCTTCCATTGCTAACAATGATATAAAAAATTATATAAATATAAAAATGTTTAGCATATTTTAGCTGAGTTGTAATGGTACATAGAAGCAAAGTTATGCATTACCTATATTGTCAGTCATTTTACTTACTAACTACGGACTAGGTAGCGCTATATTTCCACTATATTTAAAATAAGAGCTTCTCTCACAAACGCGTGGTTATTTTCAGTCAATTTGAGACGCTTGGCAGTCACTCTCATGGGCACTGGTGTTGCTGCCTTGTCAAATGCTGTTTGTTAAAAAAAAAGAAAAGCATGGAAACTGCAAATTGCATATTATTTATCTAATTACTTCCTTTCCCTAATAAAGCAAAGTGCAGCGTATCTCGGTTTTTCCTTTTTTTTTTTTTTTTGGAAGTTATCTTTCAGACAGCGGGCAATAGGCAGGGGAGCGCGATGCAAAAAACCCCAAAAAAAAACCAAAAAAAAAAACCCACCAAACCGCGTGTACTATAATTTTTCTGGTTTACGCATGCGCACGCGCGAATTTTCCAGGTGATCCCCGAGGATCGGAGTGTATACAAATGTCAGTGTCCCATCAACTGCGCTGCGGTGAAAGTGGTGAAAAAGCTCGCATGCATGGCGCTCACCTGGAGACCGGCCAGCTCCCGGGAGGTTGCAGGGTAAGCGATGCGTAAATTGCACTCGCGACAAGACTTCGGCCCCAAGTCTCAGTGGGACAACGAGAATGGAAGGTTTGAGGGAATGAAGCAAAAGCTTTGTACTGAACAAAGAAAACAATTCGGCTTTGCTCCTTCACCAACAGCGAGAGGCTATACTTTCGTGGCAGGTTTCTAATCAACAACAAGGCCACCTACGGTTAGCGGATGATAGCAATTTCTGGCTCCCTTTAATGTGCGAACTTTAAAAGGCCTCGCAATTCCACATCTGGATGCCCTTTATTTCTTCACGGCATATCCTCCGTTTTACGCCACCGTATCCTCAAATTTTTCCCACCCATGTCTTACCAACTGTCCACTTTTCTCCCGCTGCTTTGTGGAAATCTTTCCTTCTACCGCCATTCTTTTAACTGGATATATTCACCTGTGCAGACTTTCACGAACTGTGATGAAAGACGTTTGCAAGCCAGGAGATTTCAGAAGTATGTGATTGGAAATGATGGTAAGTACACGGCAGTTATTAACAGCTTTATTTCTTGGATTTTGCAGCTAGTATTTACTTCTTTATAGAAAGCTATTTTTTTCATCGCTACTTAATAAATGCAATTTATTTTCCAAGTAACAGAGGCTAGTGTTTGGGAAAAGTGTAAAAGATAACTATGCTTATAAGCCACATAGAAAGTTGCTTGAGATCTCCTATCACTGTCACTTTCTTAAACGCAAATTAACTTTCATTCCGCTAAGTGTGAATTTCAGCCCAGTTTTATCTGAAAGAATTTATATAGATATAAAGCTACTCATCTTTCCATTCACCAACCACATATCAACTAGAGACCAGTTGCCCAAGAGATCCAAAAAGTGTCAAGTACATTTCTGAAAAAGAAATACAAGATTAGCCTCGATCACTAAAACAAACACCAGTAAGGATCTTCATTTAATAATTTTCACCAGACATGAAAAGTAAAGTAAACGGAGCAATAGGACAGCACAATCTAAAAAAAGAATTGAAGGTTCACAGATATTTTGTATACTTTGGGGGGGATACGCGATTGAAAATGTATGTGTACGAATCGCGGAGGTTACCTAGCTTTTAATTATTTCTCTTCACTGTGTAGCAGAAGATTGCTGGTACAAGATTGTCAATTCAAAGGCTGCTTAGTAGAAAATGTTATCTGATTTATCAGTAAATTAAAGCTCTATTCATCAGCTGTTTGGTAGAAATTGTTACCTGACCTATCAGTAAATTAAAGACGGTGGAAGGAGAGGATACGGTCCCTCTTTCTATCCCGTGGACTGTCACGGAGAGCTGTTTACTTTCACTGCCTGCCACGGTTAATAGGCCATGGGATTCACCATCTTTATATGCAGCACCCCGCATGGCTCAGTTTAAATTGTTCAACATCAAAGTCATTCAACCGCGCTGATCCAATTTTCCAAAATTTCACTAAAGATTTATGGCGAGCTCTCATACAAATTTCTCTCTAGCACCAGTCCAGCATTGTGTAAAGAAAAAAGCTATGTAAAATAATAAAAAGAATATAGCACTGATTTGTATACTCCTCAACGATAAAAAAGACATTTTGAAACCACATGTGTGCATGAAGAGAAAAAAGAGGAGGAAACAAATAGTGTGCATGAAGGGAGAGAAAGGTTCATGAAGTATTAGTGTTCTTTGAGTAATCGTGGCACGCACACGCACACACACAAACATACACACACGAACACACACACACACACCAGACACACACACACACACACACACACAAAAGTACGTACTTACCACAAAACGAGGATCTGCTTGTGACCGAGCCAATCGAGAATATGTGAAATACTAGCTCATCAACATCAGTTTTTTTATGTACACAAATGTACACAAAAAAGTATCTTCATGAAAGTTAAGCTTCTGTGATTTTGCTGCCTTTTGTCTTTTTGTTCTCCATGCATACCATTATACTAACAGACGAAGTGAAAATAGAACTTTCAAAAGACCTTATTGACCGCTTCCCTTTGGGTCATCAAGGAGACAGTACATAACATGCAACATACCTACTGCACGTACATTCACTGAGGACATTGCACGCGCTTATAAACCCAAATTATTTACTGCTCTAGGTTTTCTTACAAATAATACAAACTTAATTGCAGGTAAACTTTTATTGTTTCAACACACAACAGTGACAGTAGATGGAGCGGATGCTTTGCTGACGCTTTTCTCACCCATTAAAACCTGAGGTTGCGGAGTGATCAACAGCAACAACAAAATTAAGAGAACTCAGAAAACATACACATTTCTTAACAAAGTTATATGCGGTTAAACTGGTTTAAAATATGTTGAGAACATTTAGACAGCATCAGTATTGAAAGCAGTGTGATTTGGTAAGCTATTTTTGCATTATTAATACTTTATTCTTGGGAAAACAGTTCGCGAGGGAATTTCCTCTTTCAGAAGGTGGTTTAAAAGAGCAAAGGGAGTGGGCTCGTCACTGTGTTTTACTCTGATAGATTATTATTTTAAATTAAATGTTAATGGATGCAGTGTACTACAATCCTAAAGAAACGGTTTTTTTTTCAGTTTGCAGATGTCGAAAATTAGGATTACCTGGAACGAGGAGAACTAGGAGCAATCCAAAAGGGCACTACAACGGAGATTTCATACAATAGTCATCTGCTCTGCTGCTCTTCTTTTTCCTGTTGCAAGTTCCTCTTTACCTAATCCAGATACTGAGTTAGGCATTCAAAAGCTTTGCTGGATGTTGTCAACTCTCAGTTGGGTGATTCCCATGTGCAAGAGAACAACTCTTTGTCCAATGACTTACCACAAAGCTTACGACATGGTTCACATCTTTTTACTACCAAATGGCAAACTCTGTCACCTGTGTTCAATACAGTAGATTATGGCGTCCTTATCACAGTCATTTCGTGCTGCTTTGAAATGGTTCTGAAAATACCTGACTGATCAACCCAGTCTTTGGTAGTTGTAGGCACTACATCTTTGCTTGTGCTTTTGACGCACAGAGTGGCTCTGTTCTTGAGCCTCTTTTGAAATAGTTGGCATACCAGAACACACGTCTGAAATATAAGCCATCCAATAGTTGCAGTAGTTGGCATACCAGAATACACGAGTCAGAGAATACGATGTCAAAACAATCACCTTCAAGTCCCAAGAGTGAGCTAAACAAATTGAAGAATGCCTATAGAGAGAACAGTTGAATGCTTCAATCGTGGAAAGTATGGAAAAGGAACACACGTTTCACTGTTTTCCTCATTTCAAAGAAATATAAAGCGAATTTATGTATGCCTTGTTTGGATAAGGAATTTTACAACTCGTTACCACCAAAGGTATAGTTGATGGCAAATTGTACTATATACTACTAGATTTTGCTTGCTCGTTCCCAGCAGTAATAGACCAGATTGGGGTTAAACCAGAAGAGATAACACATAGATATCACTAAGAAGACCACGTTGACACTGTTCCTGTTTCAAAGGTCAAAGGTCTTTGATAATGTTACGCATCCTATCACCAAGGTTTTATTCTCCTTGTTACTAATGTTCACAATGCAGCATGTACTCTCGTGTGCATAAAAACCACATATAAAAACCAAGCAGATGATCGTCCCAAACTTCGCGAGACACGCCGGAGGTGACAGAATTCGAAGAATTTTTTTAATATCTTGAGGTCCTGACATCCTGTCGCGCTTCACAGATATCAACCCGACAGCTCGTTCCACCAAGTGAGAAGTGGGCTGTACAGGTCGTATTTTTCTAGGGACCCAAGTTAACCCAGAAAAGCTTGTATTAAACGCGAATAAACCCTCCCAGCTATCAGATGCTTAACGATCCAAAACGAAAAAAAAAATCAGATACGTTACTCTACTGGTGTATGAGTATCTCTGGGAGAATCATATGCCCCAGCGGCTCCCGGTAGGTGGCGTGGCCTTTTCAATCCTCCGCTTGCTTGTGGTACACTATAATAACCGAGCTTCGCATACAGAACACGCTATTCGCCCAGGCTGAGACGCTAAACAAATGTTGTTTCTAAGGGTCAACTGAAACAAATGGATTTGTATTTCCCAGTGATGTGACAATAAATGATATTTAACTGGTAACTGCCGTGCGAGGAACTTTTGTAACAGTATCACATGTGCAGACCACTTTGTAATACATTCTAACTCATTTTCACTAAGCACGTTTAGACAGCAGGTGAGCGGCCATGAATACCGATCTGGACGATCTTACCAAAGATTTAAAAGGGGGGGGGGATTGTTTTTTTACGCCGTGCCAGCAACTAAGGCTATATTACGGCAAGGCAGCCAGCCCTGTAAGCAGATGCCACGTGCAGAGAAAGAACAGCGTGCCCGAGACGAGAAATGAACTCTGGGCAGCCAACCTTCACTGTATTGGTGACAGGCGCTAACCGTTGCGCCACCGGACCGCTTACCAAAGATTTGAAGAACCCAAATATTTCTTGCGTACCGAATAAGGAACTAGCCTCGCATGGTAGCGATTCATTACTTTGACATGTGCCCACAACTTACCTCTCCACTACATCTGCTCTTCAACGGGAGTATGTGGGAGTATACGCCTTATAGGGAATAGTTGATCCGCCTGCTGGATGTGCAGGAAGGATATCAAACTCATTAAATTTTCATGTGGTAGCTTTGATGGAGAAGTAACAATCGCCCCAATTATGGTCTAGGGTGGATTGTTTACTAGCCAGAAACCTCTTATGCAATAAAGGGGGCGAATGCGCCAGTGTAGAGGTGGAATATGAAGTAGAAGCACAGAAGTGTTATAAGTGGGAGACAACCTTCAGTGGTTACAGTAAGCCAAGAGCGACCAGCACAGATTGTTCTTTGTGCATTCTCTGGGAAATCTTCATTGCAGGAAGGATCATTTGAAATGATTTTTCTCTCATCTCTTATCCATAATCTTTAATTTATTTTCAGTTATTTCTTCCTAGATCATGGGTATTATCGACTGCCGTTTGCTACCTGTTCGTTTCCGAACACAGAATTGCAAAAAGTGCGCATACAATCTATGATACTCAGAGTGTGTGTGAACTGAGATTTATTTAATACACTCTGGAAAGATAGCCTTCTCAAAACTGAATAAAATCTGATTAACTGGCTCTTTAAGATGCATCAAAAGTATCAAACCTTTAAATAGTTCTTTTTATTTTAAAGTTGCTAAGATCAGCAACCTGTTGTCCAGTCTTGGTCAAGCTTTTAATTTCAAAGTTCATTACCTCGATCACAACAGTATGGAGAATTTCCACTAAAATGTGCACCATCGATGGTTTAGTTAGGACTGGTGCATCACAGACGACTACAGAATGCCATAAAATAATGCAAATTAAATTTATTTTGTGCTTACCTGCTTTAGTAGCTGCTTTACTTCTTGGTCTGGCAGTGTCTGCTTTTGTGATTATCCTCGAGTACACTGGTGTCATTCCGCAAACAAAATAATCCCATCGTGCTTAACCGCATCTAAATGGTCTTAGATCTTTTATTCGAAGTAGTTACCACTCAGTAAGTATTATCATTCTAAATTAGACATTTTAAATAGTAATACACTTCTCAATACGGCAAATTAATAGTATTCATATTTGTCCTCGCCGCCATAGAAAATTAGTCACATGACCATCGGCTGTATGAAAGCTATTTTTAGGCATCGGCTGCTGCGCAACAGATTTGTCATTAATTTTTGTTTAAAAACAATATTTTTGAATAAAATTGAACAAGAAGTGTTCCTTCCAAGGTGACGATTGGGTTAACATTTAGGAAACATCTAATAACTATTGATATACTGGAGAGTTCAGCAACACACCGGTTGGTTTATTTTTATCATGGTCCATCTAAATCATTTAGCAAATGTTTGAATTTAAGAAAACTAAGCATGCATAAATTTCTGAAAAAGCAAAAATTAACAAGCTGTTCTTCCAAGGAGTAATCCATACCAAAATATCTTTCATCTATTTAGATTCAGTATCTGATGCAGCTTATTTTTGAAAGTGTATGACATGTATTTTTGAAGTGAGTAGGTCAATTTTCTGGTTATGTGAATCTTTTTATTGCAGGCACTTTTCAGATGCAGAAGGTAGGCACTGGAATGAACACCTATGACAGCTCAGGGAGGAGGGCCTGGCAATTAGTACTGAAGTAGAAAATATCAAGAAAATCCTCTGTATGGTGACAGCAGCACATAACAACCTCGGTGAAGCTCTAGGCTTTCTGGACATAATGATCTACAGTTCATGCCACTTTCTTGAAGAGAGTTTGTCCTGCATCTGCACCATGTGGATCTACCCATCAGGGCTATCTCCAGTGGAATGCTACCACTTACAAATGCCATTAATACTAATGTAGTTTTTTAGAGTAATTATCTCAAGAAATATCTTCATCAATACATGGGAACACTTCAACTGAGAATATTCTGTGATGTTATAAAACTAAATAATTAAGGTGTCACATAGCGCTTCCTGAGAAAAGACCGAAAATAGTAAAGTGCCAACTATTATTATTATTATTAAATACCAACCCTTTCACATTTGTATGGGCTTACACACCTTTGCACCACTTCCTTACCGTCATCTTGTGAGCTGACCTACCCTTCCACCACTTTTTTCTCAGAGGAATCCCACCCCTTTATCACACTAATATAGGTATGTACACCAAGATACCCCTTCTTTGCCACCAGCAGGTGGGCTGAACTACACATCCACCAATTTTTTCCCATCAACAGGGTAGATGGCGGTTGCTTTCCCGATCTCACCATAAGAACAAACACAACACTCTCATAGGTTCCAAGTCCTTTTACTTTACCGCCAGTCGATAGTTCTGGCTAAGGCGAAACCTCCCCAACATACACATGCTTTCACCTCTGCGCTGTCCCCTCACGGTCTGACTCCTGCCCTCTTCACCCGACCTTCATGCCCGACTTCCCTCCAAAAGCATCCCTACACCTCCATCCTGTCGCTAGTCGACCACCTCCTGCTCTCCTTCGGTCACGGGGTTGTCACCCGGCCAGTAACTACCCCCCACCCGCACACATACCGCCACGGCTGTACCTATTCCCCTGGACGTGTACGTTCGTGCATATGTGTGTATGCGTGCTATGTTCCATTATTACTATAATTCCACCTCTTTACCACATTCATATAGGCATATCAAGCTTATCACAGCTTCAGCAATGTTCTAATCCGTAAATACCACCAGCATCTAAGCATGCTTTCCACACGCCAGTTTCTATATTAAAACAGCAAAATACTCAAATAACCTTATTGAGCTCCCCATTCAATTACCTTTTTTTAATTGCTTTGATGATGCAGTTATATTTATGATTTAGCTCACATCTTCCCATTTCTATTTTTAAAAAATTATTAACTATTGGATAAATGATATTATTATTTTATATAAAATATATTTACCTACTAATAAAATATATGTGAACACCATGCAAGCTGTTTTGTCCTTTTAAAGATTGTTGTAATCAAATGTACTAAGGACAAGGAAATAATCAAATGTACGCACAATTAAGTGTACTTCACCATCTGTAATGTGAGTTTATGTAATGTATCAACTGACCATTCTGTACATCAATGAAAGGTAAAACACAGAAAGAACCCAGATTTACTGAAGTTCAAATACTTATTTGGAATTTGTATAAAGAAAAATGTTAATGACATATTTAATTTAACATTTATGTCATGCAGCATCACAACCAAAACCTGTTGCATTCTCTGGACTGCTGACCAACAAATAACACCACAGGAAACTCAAATATAAAACAACACTAGCTAACAATGACACACTAAGATACACAAAACATTCTTAACCACTAAATCTGTGATCAAAAAGCTTCAAAGAAGTACTCAGGAAAATACAGTAAGAAATCAAGTATAAATATACGCTTGACATATAAAAATAAATTGCTCTGATGTATTCTACTTTTTACATGAAAACAAAAATAAGCTTATCCCATCTTACTTTCACTGGTTGAAATATTTAGATAAGTGCTAGTCATGCTTATAGCTTCTACCACAAAATAATCTATTCTCCTGAATGCCAATGAGATTAATAAACTACTTAATTGGTAAATAAAAATGACACTAATAAAAAAATTAATGGCACACTTTCTTTCGATCAAAAGAAAAAGTAGGATGACATTTCACCTTATATTTTGATAAAACTGAATGTTGTTCTTATTTTTAAAACACAAAGTAATATAATACTGACAGATATGTCACAGAGTAGTTAATCTACCAAACTATATCATTGCCACACATTTTCATCATAGGCTAATTGAATTAACGAAAAATGTAAATACTCTGCACACAATACCACATCAAACATCAATGCTACTTAGCAATCCAATGTCTACCTCTTGTAGCCATTCATTCTTTTCCTCACTCTGGGGCCGAGGTCTTGTCGCGCAAGAAAAAGTTCGGCTTATCTCGGCTTTTCTGAAGCATATCTTTAAGAAAGCGTGCAATAGGCAGGAGAAAAGATGTGAAAAGATGATAAAAAAAAAAGTAAATGTCCTTCGATTGTTGGGGAAAACCTGAAAAAAACTCGCACTTGCCACGATTCTTTCTGGTTTGGGAATGCGCACGCGCGGGTTTCCCCCCATGACGAGGGTATCAATGACGGGTATGCAAATGTAGGTGGCAACCAGTTCACGGAAGGTTGGAGGTTTAGCCATGCGTGAAACGCCCACGTGACAATACCTCGGCCCCTGTTACTGCTTCTCTGTATCACCAGTTTACATTTCATGCACTTGCACAATACAGTTAGAAGTGAAAGTGCAATACAAACACATCATGTGCATCATTAATATCAACCAGGCACACTGATTCTACAAAATAGGGTCTTTTAAAAGTGTGTTTGGCGCACAATAATAAAATAAGGAAAGTTTGGTAAAAGATTTATGTGTATAACTCGGATAAAAGTGTCTCATGCTTACACAGTAGGACAAATTCTATGTTCACCATCCAGGGAGCTCAGCCTATGTTTAATCCAGGCACCTTTTAGAACAGAAGAAAGCAGACTAATAATAAAAGTGTTGCTGTGGGTAACCAAAGACATTCCCAGTTTTGTCATGTTCTCACTTGGTGAATGTGTTTACAGGTCTGTCTCTCACAAATGAATGCAAGCACACACACACACACATACACACTCAGACACACACACACACAGGGGAAGGTGTGCAAAGAGAAAAAGAAAATGATTGTAATGTTTACTACATTTAAAAGATCTAGTGAAAGAATACTGGAACATGGCATTGTATAAATTCAATTTCAAAATCAAACTTTTACATTAAAAAAAGACTGGGAAATCGTCAGAGCAAATATATTTGTCATCAAATCTTCTATTATACACAGCAATTTCATACAAAGGGGTGAGGCCAACAATCATTTTGTTATAAGTAAAGATTTATTAGCTGAAACAATTATCATAAACATTTTTTAAAAAGTTTTCCTTATGTTTACCTGCATAGATACCACCTTACAGCCACTTCAGAGGCACTGAAAACCATATCTGCTTGACAGATGGATTATGTGAGTTAATCAATAAGGCCATATACATTGTTTACTGGTTTTATTCTTCAAAGATTTCCTGTGCATTAAGACCATTAATGTTGAATATTAGACTGAAGGAAGGAAAATATATCCGCGGGTACCCGGTACCCCTCGCGCGTAAGTTTGCCCATAAAAATACTTATTTTCATAATGGTGCACGTGTGCTTACCATAATGTGATACTTCAGCTTATTTTTGCGCCATCAAAGATTTGATGAGAGGATGGATGTTGCTGATGGCTAGTATAACATCACTTTCAGGCTGAAGTCTGTTTCGTTCTTTAGTTTTTATTGCAAAGTCGAGAAAGCTCTTCCACATAAATACACTGAAGGAAAAGGCAACAATGCTGACCACAATGCCTTACTCAAATCTTTGTACGGCCGTTTCAGTTTCAGGTATTGCTGTAAATCAGTTCGTGTTTCTGAGATACTTAGCAGCTATTGAATGAGATTAGCAAGGTCACTACATGATAATGCTAATGGACATAGTTATATGCTAACAGCGACTGCTTTATGGGGACTTACAACAAATATAGTGACAGAAACACTGTCACTCAAGAAATTGTAACCGAAGATAATAATTTCTTTTCCTATTTCATTTCAGGAGCTTCATGCAAGCAGGGACAACAAGGAAGACCTAATCTATATGAGAATTTTAAAAAGTCATATGAATGAAAATGTCACACTTGGCTTCTGAGTGATGGGCCATTCTTTGTAAACTGATTAATTGTTGAGGTTATGATTTGAAGTTTCAGATAGAATATTTGCTCCACAATGCATGAAATCTGGATTATTCTCACGATGCACTCAATTATGACGAAGAGCCAGTATGTGCTTTTATGCTTTATGTTTTATTTTTTAGCTTTTTGGTAAAGCTATCATTGTGTTTAATTGCATGGTCTGAAAAGATAAAGGGGCTCAAATGTCCTAAGGGCAATGAACTGAAGGAGTTCACACTATCAAGACATATGGAATGTGAAGCAGCTCCATTTCATTCCATTGACTTTTACCATCTCAGTTGGCGAGCTGAAGCCCATTAACAAACATCAAAATTCAAATGCTCAGTAATTAATATGATGGGTTAACGTCCTTTGTTGTCTGAAAAGTGGCATTGGCAGTTCCCGTCGCTCATGTTACATTAACATTATTCCTAACGAATTTTGTGCTTTGAAAGGTCCTTGTCACTGATAACATTGCTTGGTATGCTTTTCTACGCGACTGTCCACTGCAAAAAGTGGATTATCTAGGAGATACACATCTGCATCTGCATACACAGCACGCACTAATCTGACATGCTGCTTTCGCCTCAAGATCATATCCTGCAGAAAAAAAACTGAAACTTATCTTTGTAGAGCTTATTTTGCTCACAAATTGCCGGAGATAATCATCTTGTCAGATGATGGGGTTTATGCTTTGATCCTTCTCTTTCATTATCTTTTTGTCTAATGTGGTCTTCATCGTCGTCCTGCATTCTTTTTAACTGCATTTTTAAAGGAGCAAAGTCTTACACGACAAGATTTGGCGGTTGAAACATGTAAGCAAAATTAAGATGTGGTTCCCATTGATGGTAGAGC
The DNA here is from genome assembly GCA_004794325.1 of Pomacea maculata. Classification (NCBI taxonomy): domain Eukaryota; kingdom Metazoa; phylum Mollusca; class Gastropoda; order Architaenioglossa; family Ampullariidae; genus Pomacea; species Pomacea maculata. Next base: position 263,487 of record SRHC01001551.1, on the reverse strand, counting down.
CCACTGATGGGCACAGGGAGGGCAGAACACGAGAAAAGAAAACCTCTGGTTATCTATCTAAAAAAAATTCTAAATGAACCACCACAAAAGAAAACTATTTGTCTAATCGGCGACAAAAAAGTAAATCAAACAACACATCATTTCATCCTCCGTTCTAGAGCATTCTCTCCACGTGCAGCATCACGACCAAGATAGATTGCACTCTCAATTCATTTCTCAATATTGATTGACGACATCCCTGACAAACACAGTCATGCAGCTTAGCACTGGTTGTCAAACACCTGTTGTGCTGCAAGTATTATTTATCTCACAGAGGGACCCTTCTTTGACAATGCAAACCTTCTGCTCAATTATTTCCACCCTAACTCCCTGATACACAAGGAACACAACATTACAGTCGCCAACTTCAGCGTACACGAGCCTGTGTCTGAACACAGTACTGCATCTGAGATGTACCAAACTAGTTTTACGAGCATTGGGTCTCATCAAGATTTGTAACCCAACACGAACCAGACAATGTACCTCGATAGTCACTAATGTCAGAAAGCGACTATTGCCATGCTTCACACACAAAAATATAATCTTACTAATTGTAAATGGTATAAAAAGCGTGCCTTGTTTACAAGTACTACATCATCAAAATTTAACAGCAACACCCCAATCTACTCGAATAGAGAGTAGCTTGCTGGTGGATAATGAGAGATTGACGAACTCATCAACGGCTAAATAGCAGCCAGAGATAAGTGATGAGATTAAAGTAGAAGATATTCTGATATATCTGATCGGTATCGATATCAAACGACGTGTCTTGATTAACACTACACCTGTAGCAAACGCACAAACACTACACCTGCAGTAAACCTTCAACGCACATCCCGAATCCTTTGACAAAAATGCTCAACTCCAAACAAACAAAAAGTCACTTTGTGACTGTTTCACAGCCCAAACATCACACGTACCAACACATGTGTTTTGAAGTCTACAATGCTAACAGGACGAAGACGGGAACTTCTCCGATTCTCTTTAGTAACGAGGACAAAAGTTACAGCAGAAAGTATTTTCCATGCTGTGCTAAACTTTAATCTTGATGGGACGTGAACATCGGGATTCACTGCTCTGTCTTTCTACAAGCACCCCTAAATGAGCTCTAAGAAGAACCCTTTGAAACTGTAGAATTCACTCGAAAAAATAATAAATGGTTGACAATACCGTTTGTTTTGACAGCAGAACTAACACATAAGACCCCATCCCACGTACACGCGACTCGTGATTTTCACGAGGGGTGTTTCGCAAGAGATTGCAGGTAATCTTAAAATTCGTGTCATCCAAAAACAGTTTTTATGTGCATGTAAATTTCCTAAAATCTGACTTGCAATAACGGAAATGAAAAAATAATGTCAAAGCCGTCAAAACATTATTGCCTCTTGAAGTCATAAAGCACACTGAATAGATTCGCCATTGCTGGGACAGGTTAACTTTTGACTGTTCTGAACTTAATGTTCATCTGCTCAGGAGCTTTTTTTTTGACTGTACATTTTTAAACTGTAAAATGTTGATGTGTTATAAAAAGTTTACAGTTTAAGGTGAGTCATTGCCAAGTTCATATGCACTCACCCTAACCCTCCTTCTCTCCCTTTTATTTTTTTGGCTGATCCCGACTTTTTTTTTTTTTCCTTTTTAGTACCGCAGCAGGTGCATATCACGATTTTTGTAATGCTAAGGGCTGTCTAGTCTTGATCGTTTTTAAGCCTTTCACGAATGCTTTGAAATGTTTTTTTAACCCACATCCAGAACTCTTTTCATTCTGGTTGTCGATTCGCAGCGGTTGGTTTTGCTTTGCTCGAGATAACAGCGTATCGGTCTATTAAAACCCTTTATCCTTTCTCGTGAGTGAGATATCTCACCGTTTAGGACACAGCAAAATTTAATAAAAACTATTTGTGACAACGTTTTTATGATCTTGGTATTTTATGTGTTTGTAGATGTTGTTATTGACAGCAACATCATTGGCTGATCTACTATTGTCTCATGATGTGAAATCTGGATGTTTATGTTGATATTAATACATTATGTGTTGTGGGTAAAGATCAGTTAGTTCTATATGTCTTGGGCCCAATAAACTTGTCTTTGGTGTTGGAAGTAGCTATATACATCTGTGGAGTAGCAGATATTTTGCGTGCGTGCTTGTGTGTGTGCGTATCTTATCTATGCGTGCTCGCGCATATATGTGTGTATGTGTGCGCGCGCGCGATGGTATGTTTTATAGAAAGTCAATACATGCAAAGAGGTGATTTTTACAAGGCTGCTTTACATGAAGAACACTAAAAATCACTCCCAGCAGAATGCAGCGCTAGGGCAGACTGTCCGCCACTTTGCCTCTCTCTGTGCATCTTTCAAACAGGACGCTATAAAATTAGCTATCAAAACCAGACATAATAAGCATCCACCCATTGGTACTCAACTGCTAGTCCTATTACCGTTGTGTAGCCCTGGTAGCCAACTCCCCATAAAATTTGAACATCAAGCCTGCAAGTCAAGCACTCGAGCCAAAGCAGCTATGATAAAGCAGCTTCTCCAGTTTCAGTTTTGTTGCATGTATCCCACAGGGCATAAAACCAACCTTTTAGGTAAATTGATGACATCGGGGCAATTATTTTTATGCACAGACTGGTGGTCATGACAACAGGTTAGTGCAGGTTGTGCCTGAAATACTGCCATCACGTAGTCTAAAAACATCTCTCCATGGACAGTCATTTAGTATTTGAATTTTATTTAAAAGAAAATTTAAACAAAACCTGTGGCCAAACGGATTGTAATTTTAAAGTAAGAGTGACACTTTTACACGTAATTTAATACCACTTATAAACCTTGATGCATTCAAATTTTTGTTACACCCCTCGCTATTCAACTCTCTCCTGTAGCCGTTGACCATTACACTTTAACCCTTTCATTTGATTTCATTTTGCGAGGACACATATGTGAATTGAGTGGGGCAGGAAACATGAAAGAAAAAGGATCTACAATTTGGCAAAAGAAATATTTTAAAACTTACTAACGAGATTATCAGGGTAGATAACAACAAAGCATAACCATGCGAAATATTATTTAGGCGCCATGCAGGTGTTTAGTTGCCGCCCTTGACTGAACAGTCCATGGATTACTAATCTAATGTTTACGAACTTTGAAAACCCCAGTTATTTTATATATATAATAAGTACAACCTCTGGTGGAGTAACACGAATACGATTTTTTAATACTGATGGCAGCTTATGCAAAATTTTCAGTGGACGCGTATATAATTCTTTTGAGAGATTTATAACGACTATTTTGTATTCGCGTTTGTTGTTTCATTCAAGAGCATGATTTTAATTCCTCTCCTTATTGTCTTCCTTTAATACTTCTATATTCATTGTTCTTTGGTCACCAGGTAATTGTTTAATATAGAGTCGATTTCTAATTACGTTTTTAAGCGGAAACCTGCCAGTGTCCGATGTTGATGATAAGCTGTGTAAAGGGACAGAATAATATTTACCTCAAATAGCAGTTAACTCCCTTTAACTATAAACGCGTATCGTATTTATATTGATAGTAATAATTGTCTTTCCCTTTCTCTATGTCTCTCTTTTTCCTTTCCCTCTTTCACACACACTCACACAAACATATGAACATGCACACACGCGCACGCGTATTCTAAAATATTCTGGTCAGGATCGGACAAACGGAGTGGATCTCTATATAGGTCGTAACCAGAGTCACATTCAAAGATACTTGCATTGCCACACCTGTTTTATTTACAGGGAGTTGTTTTCCCTCTTTGAAAGAGCTCGAAAATGAAGGTTTACCCTTAGCTTAATTATTTCCTATTTTGTACTCATTTTGTTCGTTTGGTGCCTTTAGGGGTAACCGTTCTTTTATTTTCTGGTTTCCCCAGAGACATCTATTCAAAAATGTCGCGGCCAATAAAGTGGATATATCTGTACGTCGATGGACTGGATTCACGTGGATGGTTCAGGAAACGTGGGATGAAAAATGCAGCAGAGCAGTATTTTGGTGGACATTCAGGGACAAACTCTGCTTGTGTATTTCGGTTACATTCAATACACGCTTTTTTTGCAAGCTGGGGAGTGTGAGGAATGAGTGTGTGTGTGTGTGAGAGAGAGAGAATGAATGATTTTGTTTCCAACTCTCTGGGAACATTTTGGTCAACTTTGATTCTACCACTTTCTTTAAGCAAAACATTTATTTGATTCGGCCATTAACCTGCGACTTGAAGTATCAACTATTGATACTTCAAGTCGCAAAATAGTGAAACATTTGTGCTTTGTGATCAGTGGCCAAGTACTGTAGCTGGTTCAATCTGTGTGTGTGTGTGTTTTTGTGTGTGCTTATTTGAGTTTATATATGTGGTGGATGTATACTACTTGCCTTCTGTTGATATTTTTGTTTCCTGAATGGATTTGTTCATTAAATAATGTTTATAGAAAGTCTATAATATGTTGTAAAATGACTTTGATCAGTTCTCCATACTGTTGGTAGTGAAAGGGTCTCACAGTACTCAAGTCTTCCTCTCTCTCTCCCACACACACACACATATTTCTCACACTCCCCAGCTTGCGTGTATTGAATGTAACTGAAATACATAAGTTCCTTTGAACCGGTACTCCCCACCTTCTCCTCGTGACTTAAGTATGACCTAGTTTTACTAGACATATATTGTAAACTAGTACTTCAAAACACGAATCTTTTGACTGAATACACGTGATACTTTTGTTATTTATTATCTTTTACTTTTTATCGAAAGACGCGTTGAATGTCGTGCCTCTCACAGCTGTTAAGTCGCGATCGTTGTCGACGTTGCCAGCATTTTCATTCTTTTATTATTACTCTTGAAGGGCATCTTTACCTGTATGAGCTGCGCCGCGAGAGAATTAAGTAAAGGCTATAAAACTGTGGTGAAAAAGATTAAGAAGATTGTGCTTTTGATTTTTCTTTACATGTAAAAGTTATTATCTTTACCTGTATGAGCTGCACCGCGCGAGAATTAAGTAAAGGCTATAAAACTATGATGAAAAAGATTAAGAAGATTTGACTCTTCTTTACACGTAAAAGTTATTACTTTGGAAGAACATTTACGAAAATTGAGTTATTTGAAACCATTTTTGTAGGCTCTGGAAATGTTTTTCGAAAAATACCTACTCTAAAAATTTCTCTATTGTACGACTTAAAAAATGATTTCGCGAACCCGAAATATTTTACGAGCAGATGTGAAGAGGTCGCAGTGCTTCAAAACTGCGGATAGCTTCAAAGAGTACGGGTGGAATTGGTGTTTTACGCCGAGTCAGCAACTAAAGCTATATCACGGCAAAATTCAAATTTACAACACTTGCATTGGAATAAAGTACTTGAAAAACATGATCCACTAGCGCAGCCCAACGACTCCTGCTTATAATAACTTTCCTACACTATCGTTCTTATTTGTTCTCTGAAAAAAAGAGTCAATAGATAAAACCAGAACATAATCTAAGATAGTGAATGCCGTTCGTATCCACTCCCCATGCCATTGCAATAAACTGTAGTCATAAATTTTGCTTCTGAATTAATAAGACGGCTTGAACCTTTAATCAGGCGCATAACTTTGGATGTAATTATACAACGAATAATTGCTGTGACATAAATTAAATGCTTCTTCTGGTCACCTGACTCTAATGCAGACATTGTCTGCTACTATTTTTCACTTTCATTGTTGCCATTACAGTTTGTCAGGTCGCCAAAAACTGTCAGTGTTGAATGTAGTTAACAATATATGTCTCGCAAAAATTAATGTCACAAAATGTAGAAGTCAAAATCTTTACATTTGATGGTAGGCTCGCCACTCGTCTGAATAGTGAGTAGCCAGAACTCGCTAGGTGTCATAATCATTAGTTATAATCATGGACTGCAGAGTCTAATTACACTGGCATGGTCGTGAGACGGGAGTCCTAAGCCTTCTTTAACTTTTTGCTTCTTTATTTAATTCATTTATTCTTTTCCATGCATTAATGAATGTGCACTCTCTTTCTCTAATACAAGATAACTTATTAGAACATCCTAAGCATCAATTCATTTCCTCATTATTTTGTTCTCCGGCTCACAACATGCTCACTCACTCCCATTCGAGATGGTGTTGATTATTAATAACTTAATTTAATTTTAGCATTCAACAATCCCAACAAACCTTCGTCTACTTGTTCTTGTTGCTTACTACCTTAATGTTTAGTGCATGCGTCCTAACCCTAACCCTAACCCTTAGTGACAAAACAGGATAAGGCCGTCGTTGGTCGCTGTAGTCAGCAGATTCTTTAGACCATGAAAGAAGTTAACTGAATTTCCCTTTTGTCCAGCTTGACAAGAGAGGCACTTATTCGAAAAGAAGATCCTCATACTCACCTATTCCCAACAAAAAAAATGTATTAGCTTACAGCCTGTGGTTATAAAAACCATTTTAAAACGGATCAGATTGTGTAGAGCGACTCTCATTTTTCACACGCTTAAGAGATTTACAATTACTTTTTTTATAAATACCAGAGGGTATATCAGGTGCCTGGCACCTATAATGAATAGGACATATTGTCAGTGTCTTGTAATAGAGTTGTAATTGTACTGTTAAAAGGCTTTTCAATTACAAAGATAACCATGGTTAGGAGGATGTAAGCCCTCCCACTGGTTGTAACCATGACGACATAAGCATTTAGATGTACATCGCGATGACAGGATCACGAGCGCCTTCTTTGCGTGGTGAGTTCGTGTCTCAAGAGCTGAAGGTGGTAACAGAATTTGGGAATAGCTGTATTGTACTGAGTTTATCTCCCGCTGTGACAGACATTGCACATACATTTTAAAATCTGAGATTCTCTTGCTTGACAGCGCCAACTGATTTAGGATTATGTATCTGTCAATGGCAGCATGCCTATCAAATCATTTTTTGAATGTAACGGTGCAAACTGGGTCAGATATTTGGGGGGCTTCAAGGCTTTCGTATCCTACTATATTTTCTCCACGATGTTTTGGTTCTGACCTATTTGTACACATCCGCAAACATTCCAACGCGGTTGTCGATTCTCAACCCTAGACCTCAACCTCAGTCATTCTGCCAAAACTAAATCGTAACCTACTCCAGAACCTAACCCTAAGCTAAGCACCAGTGTCCTTTATGCCCACCTGTCCAGTTTACAAGTTAAAAAGTCCTACACACACTTGCTCCGGCATGCGTACGACGAATTACAAACTCATAACTTGACGAGCCCCAGCAGACGAAGAAGGAAAGTGGCGACGGATGACCTTCAGTTGTAGTCAAGATGAACAATGGAGAAGCTTGACCAACAGCCGTAGTCTCAGAAATGGAAAGTGAAGGCAGTTGATGCTGGACAGAAATATGGAAGTCCGGAGAAAGTCCACTGCTCATGGAGCTGCCTACCCACTATTGAATCCGTTAAATGTGCCCTGAAAACGCACCTCTTCCGTAAACATTACTCCCGACAACCTTTCCCATAATGCTAGTCCTGCTTTGTTACCTAGGCAATAATGCAGAGAGAGAGAGAGAGATTTGAGAGAACTGGATAACTAATACTTTTGAAGACTCCGGTGGGAATCCGACTTAAAAAAATGTTTGACACAGAGATTTAAGTGGTCAAGCCTCCAAAGGCTCACAATTAATACGACGAAAGCCATAAATATTAATCCTTTACCCCGGCTAATTCATCATGTTCAGCTTAGTAACTGAAACACAATTGTCTTCCCAATATCTTCAGTCCGAAACAGTACATATTTTTTTTTGTTTCGTATGTTAAAACGAAAAGACTTTTTTTTATTGGATGCTCATAACAATTCGGCCTGAGATTTTCAACAGAAACTCATGATAAATTGCATGAACACACTGCAGAACAGCAGGGCGTCGGGGTTAGGCTTAAGTCGAGCACTCAATCCGAACAAATGCATTTTCAACATCGCATGAAAAGCGCGATATGTGGTAGCGATGATAATATGATAGCACATTCAAGTCGCTGCTTTCTACTGATTGAAAGACGGCCAAGCATTCTGAAGATTCGTCTCAGATATAACGGCCTCGATAGAAGTTTACAATAATATCTGACAAAATCAAACCCCACAGTAAACCATCAAAGTACGAATGTACGCAAAAGATAAAGCTTTTGCAAAAATGCAGTTTCTTTCATTCTTTGATGGTCTAGTTTTGGGTTTGATTTCGGTATAGAATATCTAGCTGTTATATAGACTACAGAGCCGTTGCCACCTGCTGTTATATGGCTATATAATCCTTTTTGATCCCTCAAATTATCTCCACAGGATGTACATCGGTGACTCGACAACCACATACGTATAACGTATCTCAAATAGTGCATGAAGGGCAAGTAGGATAGAGGGCTTTATGTGATAGGCGGGAAGTGTACCTCCAAATGTTTTTATTAACTGTGTCAGTTTTCTGCTCTAAGGAAAAAGAAGTGTCAAAAACAAGTGTTTCATTTGAATAACATTCAGCATTTAAAGCGTTTTGAAATTTCAGCTGCATGTAGAATGTAGAATAAAAAATAAGCAGTTTATAAAGGTTTTTGAAAATAATTTTAAATTCAAATCAAAGTGCCAGGCTATGGTTAGCTTATTTAAGAAGTCTGAAACTGTGTCAGCGGTTTGTGCAGTAGTCTCATGTAGTCCCTTGCCTCGCTATTCAAATAAAAATGAATGAACAAACTGTTACCTACCGATGAGATGTTGCTGCAGATTTAAAGACCACCATAGGACCACTTTTTTAAATTAAAGGAATTTGATGGTCATTTTTTTACGCTGTTGTTTAATGATTAGTAGGAGGAGGAAGTGAAACAGAGGAAATTATTTTACAAATTAAAATAAATCTTTGGTTTTGATGTTGCTTTAACTTGCTTGTTACACTAAAATCATTGTGTTCTGTGTTTCTTCATTATTACTTTGTTTCATTGTTAAATTTTATTTACAAAATGCCTTCACTGAACGTTTCAATTCACATAGGTCTAATATTTCAGCAAATATTTCCAGAGAGCACATGAACTAAGCTGCTGAAACTGTAATAAATCTCAAGTGCCACTGTAAATAAAAACATGTCAGTGTACAATATAGATGGCAATCAAAGTGTAGGAATATATTTGATCATAATGCTTATTCCTTTCACCAATCATGATTATGTTAGCAATTGCAAATTGTTTACTCCCTCTTTCACGTGGGCACTCCTTCCCCCAAACCACACACACACACGCACACACACAGACACACACAGCGAAACGAAGAAAGTGTTTAAACCATACAAAGAGAGGATTTATAACATGTTGTCACCCAATCGCCCTTTGACATGAAAACTAATGAATCCTATTACAAAAATAATTCGCAAAAATAAGGCTCACCGTGAATACTAACCACACTTAACGATGATCCACACAAATCGTGTACACACAACTTTTAGACTAAGTTTAAGTTTAAAAGCAGCAGAAAGAATAAGGTAGCGCAGGTAATCACAATCGTAGTCGTAAGAGTAGTGTATCGCAGTGGGGAGACCGTTGCACTAGTAAACCCAAATAAAAAGTAAAAGTTAGGCTAATGTATCCGGCACAGCATCTAAGCGTCTACTTTACAGATAAATAGAGTATGTCTACATCGATTTTATCGCAAGTTCCAGCCTCGGATCTTTTCTGTGAAGAATAAAGCATGATAACTCAGTAATCGCTCTATAATTAACATTCAGATGCAGTTAGGTGCATGCTTAAGAATATCTGCCGTCTTGAGACATGTAAAAATACTTTTTTGATGCATACTATTTATCAAAAATTCTTTGTAAATATAGTCGATTGAAGGAGTAAAGGTGTTGAAGACTCGAGCTAATGACCTTCTAACCTTTGCTGCCTGCACGAGCACTAAAGCGTGATAAAGCTTTAAAGCACGACATGCTTCTCAACGCTAGATGACCTTTTTTCACTCTCACACAGACCCACAAATTACTTTATTTTCTCTTTCCCACTCTTCCGAGAGATTGCACACGCAATGTGAAAGATTATTTTTAAAGTGACTGAAGATAAAGTGCCGATAAAAAGAGAGAAAAGTGGAAAGATCAAGTTTTAGCGGGAGGACGAGAGGGAAAGGCTTTAGAGAATAAAGCAAATGCTTTATACTGAACACAGGGGGGAAAAAAAACCTATTTGGCTCCTTCACGAATAGTGTAGCCGGACTGAACACATTCAAAAGAAAACGATCTTGGTCATGCACCATTTACTTGTAACCGCACTGATGCGCTTTCTCGCTCAAAGGCTAACAGTGCATCCCCAAATCAGTCTGTTACTTTTTGCTGTTCCAGGGAAAAGGACGGAGGTTCAAAAGAAGAATTTTCTGCTAAAATTCTAGCTCTCTTTCGTTGGTTGCATTATTAATCTATGCCTCGCGTTGTGTTCTTTTTTTTTCCCCCATCCATTACACCGACTTTGGAATGCATAGAAGACCCTGCTTTTTCCCAGAGAGAAGTGTATTTTCTAAAAGTGTGTAGTCTAATACTGTCAGCGGATCTTCTTGTGTGCTTTCTGTTGTCACAACTACGGACGACACAAATCTTTTTCGCTCTAGAGATACACGTTCATCTCTTTCACACGACGAGGACATACGTACGACACTAGAATTCGTTGGGACTGACACGCTCACACAAGTAAGTAAATTCAAAGACATGGATTTATTAACATTATTTACACATGCATCTATTATTTATATTCTAAACTACCTTCCTAGCCTACTGAAACCTAGGACCTAACTCCATAGGGTGGGGAAAGAAGGGGGGGGGGTTGAGTGACGCGAGCAGATTCCACAAAGCACCTTACAGCAAATTGGTACTTTCGTACTCAGGGTGGACAGAACTAAAGCTTTATTCAAAGGGGTGTTTGAGTGACGTGAGCCGCTTTCCAGCGGGACCAAGACACCTTGCAGCAGAATGGTACTTCTCTTGTACTCAGAACCAAAGTTTTGCTGCTTTTCCAAGCAGGACCAGCCCGCCTTTCGGTAAACAGGTTCAAGCACTTAACTGTGCCTGCTATTTATACTGGAAAGTTTTGGTGCTACGTCACCCACTGTTGTCATCCGTCTCGTGTGACTGAGTATGTGGGGCAGAGGTAACAAAGAAATGTCGGCGGTACACAAGTGCCCCCGCTACAATAGCAAGAGGCTATATTCTTATTCCAAACAATAACAAGACCACCTACGGTTAATGGATGGTAGCAATGGTTGGCTTCCTTTTATGTGCGGGCTATATAAGGGCTTGCAACACGCCTGGATGCTTTTTATTCCTCACGGCATTTCCTCCAAGGTATCATTAAACTTGTCCATTTTGCTCACGCTGCTTTATGGCAATCTTTCTATCTACAGCCATTCTTTTATTTAATTGGATATATTCGTCTTGCAGCCTTTCTCGATCTGTGATGAAAGACGTTTGCAAGCCGGAAGATTTCAGAAGTATGTGATTGGAAAGGAAGGTAAGTACATGGCAGTTATAAAGAGCTTTCTGTCTTGGACTTTGCAGCTAGTATTTACTTGTTTATAGAAAGCTATTTCTTTCATCGGTACTTAATAAATGCAATTTATTTTCCAAGTAACCGCGGTTAGTGTTTGAAAAGAGTATTAAAGATCACTATGCTTATAAGCCACAGAGAAAGTTGCTTGAGGTCTCCTATCACTGTCACTTTCCTAAACGCAAATTAACTTTCGTCTCGTTAAGTGAGGAGAAAACAAGAAATCTTTCCATTCATCAACACGAATCAACAAGAGACCAGTTGCCCAAGAGATTCAGCAAGTTTCAATTACATTTTTGAAAAAGTACATGGTTAGCCTTATTCGCTAACACAAACATCAGTAAGAATGCTCATTTAATAGTTTTTATCAGACATGAAAAGGGAAGTACACGGAACAATGGAACAGTCTGATCTGGAAATATGTTGTAGCTATATTCCTTAAATTGGGATTTGCCAAAGCGCAGAAAAGAGATTTGCGAAAACGTTTAACATCTTTGAAAATGTTGAGGCATTAAGTAGCCTTAAAGTCCTAATTTACAGTACTTTACCAAATAAATGAAAAATTTGAGTAAAAATCATTTGAAAGTTACCGCGTATTTTGTACACTTTCTGTGGGCCAAGCTATCGAAAATGTCTTTGTGCACATCGGGAAGGTTACCTAACCGTTAATTATTTCTCTTGGCTGTATGGCAGCAGATCGCAGGTTCAAGACCTGGTAAGGATTGTCGATCGTCGATTTTCCCTGTGCATCATAGGGCTGCTTATTACAAAATGTTACCTGATATATCAGTAAATTAAAGACGATAGAAGGAGAGGATAGGGTCCCAATATTCATATATTTTGGTAGAGCACGGAGAGCCGTTTACGTTCACTGCCCCCACGGCTAATAGGCTATGGATCTCACCATGTTTATATGCAGCACCCCACATGGTTTAGTTTAAATTGCTCAACATTAAATTCATTCAAACGCGCTAATCCAACATACCAAAATGTCACCAAAGCTTTGTGGCTGGCTCTGGAGCAAATCTCTTGCACTAGTCCGCCATTGTGTAAAGATAAAAGCAATCTGTACAATCAAATATAATATAGCACTGCTTTGTGCAGCGTTCGTCAAGAACATTTTAGAAACAAATTGTGCGCATGATTGATGTAGGAAACAGAAAGGTTCATACTAGTCGGTCACACACACACACCACACACACCACACACACACGAAAGTACGTACTTACCACTAAATGAGGAACTGCTTGTAATCGAGTCAATCGAGGATATGTGAAATATTAGATATCTAATCCGAATCGGGTACATCACAGAAAAAGATATTTCGATGAAAGTTAAGCGGCTGTAGATATTGCTACCTTTTATTCTTGTAGTTCTCCATGCATGCGATATGCTGACAAACGAAGTGAAAACACAGTTTGCAAACGATTTTATCGAACATCGCTTCCCATTGGGTTATCAAGGGCAAGGTATATAACAAGCATCACACCTACTGCACGTACATTCACTGAAGATATCGCACGCATTCATAAAATGGAAGTATTTACTGTTCTCGGTTTCCGTACAAATAAAAGAAAATTAAAAGCAACTAAAGTTATAATGCGTCAACACACAACAGCGACACTAGACAACGCTGAAAAATTCAGTGCTGATGCTTTTCTCACCAATTCAAATCCAAGGCCACGGAGTGCTAAAAATAAAACACTCAGAAAATTCAGAAAACGCTAAACATTTCTTAACCAAGTCACATACTGCAAAACTGGTTAAAATTATGTGGGTAAGAACGAGACAGTGTCCGTGTTGAAAGCAGTGAGATTTTGAAGGCTGTGTTTGCATTATTTATTTGCAAAAACAGTTCGCATGAACATTTCTTCGTTTGGAAGGCAGTTTAAAGAGCGAAGGGTGTGTATTCTTGTAACTGTGTTTTTACTCTGATAGATTATTATTTTGAATTTTAATGTATATAGTGCCGTTTTTTCACTTCGTTGCTGAAGAAACGTTTATCTATTTTCAGATGTCAAGAACTAGGATGACATAGTAGTAAGAGAACTGAGAGTATCATCTATTGAGTGGCAGTCCTCCCTCTATATAACTTTCGTGGACTTCGAGATGGCATTCGGCAGTGTAGACAGGGACCTCATCTGGAGACTGATGATCCACTGCGACATTCCACCTAAGCTCATAAACGTTATTCAAGGGTTGCAAAAAAGACTCGTCCTGCCAAGTTATTCACAATGGCAAACTCACTAAACCTTTCGTGATGAAGACCGACGTAAGACAGGGTTGCATATTATCACCAACAATCTTCCTGATGGTCGTAGACTGGATTATTCGCAAGACAACCCAAGACAATAACAACAGTATCCAGTAGATCTTTACCAAACAGGTAGAGGATCTGGACTTTGCAGATGACATTAGTCTCCTATCTCATCGGCGACAGCATGCACAAACCAAACTAAGTAAACTAACAGAGGAAGCAGAGAAGACTGGCTTAAAGGTCAACAAAAAAGAAGACCAAAGGGATAATCTACAACAGGAACGCCCAATTCACCTTCAAGGAGAGAACATCCTGGAAACAGACCACTTCACATATCTGGGGAGCATTTTCAACAAGGACGGTGGAGCGGATGATGACATCAAAACCGCACCAACAAGGCCAAGCATGCTTTCAAACAGCCTACTCCCCATCTGGAACTCCCGAGCATTATCTTTCAGCAGTAAGACCCGCATCTTCGACACCAATGTGAAGGCAGTCCTACTGTATGGTTCTGAAACCTAAAGAGTGACAAATATTATAAACAAGCTTCAGACCTTTACCAACCGATGCCTACGCCCTATTCTGTGAGTAAGATGGCCCGAAAAGATCTCCAACAGCAGCCTGTGGAAAAGAACCAACGAGAATGCCACTAGCCAAGACATCAAAAAGTGCAAATGGGGCTGGATAGGACCCACCCTGGCAAACCAGTTGACACCATTGCCAAGCAGGACTTGACTGAAGCCCTCAGGGGAAGAGGAGAGATGGGAGACCAAAGCAGACTTGGAAAAGAACAATAGAAAGTGAGGTAAAGGACACCAGAACCCCATAAGCCTAACTTAAGGTGGCTGCCGAAAACCGGGTCCGCTGGCGAGGTGTTGTTGCGGCCCTATGCTCCTCGAGAAGTAAGAAAGAATAAACTACACTGAGAGAACTGAAATTGAGAGTTCTGTCCCTTCGCCTATAGCAGGTTGGGAGGATCTTTTGTTTATGTTTTGTGGTCGTGCTTCTACTTGGATAAAAATTTTTGACCTTCAAGTTTACATATGTGCCTGTTGCGTTTTTCGTCTTCTTCTGGTTTGCAACAGGACTGAGTGTAATGTTATTTTGAAGTGAGAACTGTTTGGATCTATTGTCTGGATTCCACTCCGCCATGCTTCATTCGCTTCGGCTACAGTGAATAAAGTAAAATAATTATCACCCTTTTTTCAGTTTCGTGTGATAGCATTTCTTAATATTCTCAAGATTACTCAATATCTTCCCAGTATTCTCTTGTTTTCACTGACCTTATTCTCTGAAGTCGTTACCGTTAAATCTACATGAAGTGATCGCCCTTTACTACAGGAACGCAACGAGTCCTCGCGTTGTTCTTCCTTGATGATGATGATGATGTCTATTTATAATGTGCCGGTATCCATTCAGAAGAATCTACATCTTTGCTGCTGTTTTTTTTTAACTTGTTCTACATCTTTGTTACTATTTTGTGATCTTGTTTTACGTCTTTGTTACTGTTTTGTTAACTTGTTCTACAGTCTACATGTTTGTTACTTTTGGTTAATTTGTTCTGCATCTTTGTTACTATTTTGTGATCTTGTTCAACGCAGTGAGTCCGCTTTTGCCTGAGATACTGCGATTTATAAATTCCCACTTATTATTATTAAACCAAAAAAGGCACTGCTAGTGAGATTTCAAACAATGGTCATCTGCTCTACCTTTTTCTACCAAGTTTCTCTTGACCTAATCTGAATACATTACTAAGTTTGGCACTCCGAAGGCTTCGCTGGGTGTTGTCAATTCTCAGATGTTTCATATGTGCAAGATAACAATTATTTATCCAGTTTTTGAACCACTCCAGATCGAGTACTTCAATGCAGAAAATAATAACTGTGCTTTTTATTTTTTAATCTAAAGCCGATGTCGTCTTTTATCACTGAGACCTGGTCCAAACCTGCCATTTTACAATCTACCGTTGCGGCAGTTAAAAACATAACAGGTATCGTTTCCGCCCACCTACTTATATTTGTATCGCTTGGAAAAGGCAACAATAGCTAACATACTGAACTCCATCTTCCGCTTTAACCACCGACGATTTTGTACTGCGATGGCGCTCAATAATCGACAAAATACACTCCTTGATATCGTTTGAACTCTATTCCAGCTCCAGCAGGTCTGCGCCACCACGCAACACAATGTAGACTCAGTCAAAGCCTGAATGTCCATCAACGAATTGAAAATGAATGACGACAAAACTGAGGTCCTTCCCATAGCCGCTGCAAAATAAACTGAAATATAAGTCATCCTCTATTGCCTTTCCTTTCTCTAGGGTTAACATCTCTGCTCCCTACCCCATATCCCACAACATACGGAATCTTGGTGTTGTCATTGACGCATGATTATCTCTTGAATCTGACATCAATTCAGTTGTCATCTTCCTTGAGCTCCGCACTAACCTTTCCTGAAAGCTTCCGCCACAAAAGAGATTCTGTAGGCTTATGTTTGAAGCTTTCTCATGACTAGTTAGAGGGCCATATGGCAATGTCACCACCCTATCCTGCTCAGGTAAGGTCAGTGTTCATTAGCGGCAAGAGCTGGAAAATCAGACCACACGAATCAGAGAAGATGATATCAAAACAGTCATCTTCAAGTCCCATGAGTGATCTAAACAAATCCAGGAATGCCTATAGAATGACCAGTTGCTTGCTTTAATCGTCGGAAGTATGAGTGCAAAAGAACCCACACAACAAACAGTTCATAATACTACAGTGCGTGGGGTGTACAAAACAAAAACAAAAACAAGAAACCAAGCAAATGACAGCTTTACTCATGAGAGACACATAAAAAATGTCTAAAAATGGTAAGACAAATAGATGGAGATACGAAGTATCGTAAGTGCGGTGAACCAAGCAGATGATCGTCCCAAACACCTCGAGACACGCCGGAGGTGACAAAATTCGAGAAAAAACTTTTAATATCTTGAGGTTTCTACACATCATCCTGTCGCGCTTAATAGATATCCACCCGACAGCTCGTTCCACAAAGTGAGAAGTGGGCTGTACAGGTCGGTTTTTTTTCTAGGGCACTACGTTAACCCAGAAAAATTTGTATTAAACGCGAATAACTCCTACCAACTATCAAATGCTTAACGATCCGAAACGAAAAAAAAAGGCAGAAGCATTAGTCAACTGGGGTATGAGTGCCTCTGGAAGAATCGTACGCCCCAGCGGCTCCCGGCAGGTGGCGTGGCCTTTTGAATCCTCCGCGTGCTTGTGGTTCACTAATAACCGAGCTTTGCATACAGAACTCTCTATTCGCCCATAAGCAAATGGATTTGTATTTCCCAATGATGTGACATTAAGTGATATTTAAATGGTAATTGCCGTACAAGGCAGTTCTCTAATAGTATCACATGTACAGACCACTTTGTAATACATTTTAACTCGTTTTCAAGAAGCACGTTCAGACAGCAGGTGAGAGGCCATGAATACCAGTCTGGACGATCTTACGAACGAGGTAAGGAACCCAAATATTTCTTTCATACCGAGTAAGGAACTATAGCCTTGTATGGTAGTTTGCATCATATTTCTTTGACATGTGCCCACAGCTTACCTATCCACCAGATCGGCTATGAAACCGGAGTACACTCCTTAAAGTGAAGACATGATCCGCCTACTGGATGTGCCGGGAGGATATCACACTCATTAAAACTAAAAATCTCAAGAGTCAACAGTGCCCACATTGACTCATATCACTCATTTCCTGTGACAATCATGACATTGACTTAGTGCATGGTTGTCTGCCGGCTGTGGTCAACTTCTCTCAGCCATTTGCTTTTGAAACAAAAATGTTTCTTTGCCTAATATTTATCTTCGAGATTATTCGTTATGCATTCTCTGATGATTCTTCTTAATTGCAGGAAAGGTTTATTTGAAGTGATTTTTCTAGTATCTCTTATCCATGATCATTAATTTTCAAGTTATTTCTTCTGTAGATCATGGGTACTATCATCTGCTGTTGGCTAATATTTTGTTTCCGGATATAGAATTATAAAAAGTGCTCATGCCAAGTACGACTGATATTTGGGTGTATTCAAACTGAGAACTCCAAGCGCTTTATAGTAGTTAGAGTACATTTGTATGATGTGATTCACTGTCAAAAAGACAAGCTCAGTGGACAGCACAGGAAGAGCAAAAACTGTCCAATAAAAAAACAAAACACGAAGATGAAGCGGGAAGGTAACAATATGGAGAATTTCCTTTAAAATGTATACCTCCGCAAGCGAAAAAGGGTTAGTAAGGACTGGTGCATCACTGACGACTATAGAATGTTGTATATTAATGCAAATTAAATTTGTGTGCTTACCTGTTTTAGCAACTACTTTCAACAAAACAGGAAAATGTCAGCAGATATGTCACAGAGCAGAGTAACCTAGCAAGATATATCATTGTCACACTTATTAATTAATAATAATTAATAAAAAGTAATAAAAATGTGAATACTCTGCACACAATACCACATCAAGGATCAGTGCTGCTTAACAATCCAATGTCTACTTTCTGCATTGTTTTCCAAACTTAACACCTATGGTTGGGAAGATAACATGATAAACCCTTGTTAATAACTTACTTTAAACTACTGCTATCTACATAATAATAATGAAGATTTATATAGCGCCTTTCCACAAATTTGCTCATAGCATTTTACATAAATCATACACAGACTAAATCATCAACAACCATGCACCCACATTATTATATAACAGACAGAGAGGGTCATCATTCTGAAAAAAATTGTGTTTAGACTTGAAAGTGGTAAGAGAATCGGAGTGACGAAGGCTGACGGGTAATCCGTTCTTAGTTTTGCTGGGGGTTGATAGGAGAAAGACCTCTGTATATGTCTTTTTCTTAGTACCAGTACAGGAAGCTGATGCCAGATGCAAATGATCCTATGGAGACTACCAACTGGAAACAAGGCAAGTTACTACCTCCTCTGAAAAGCTAAAAGTGCAATACAAACATATCATCTGCATAATAAAAGCCAGGCACACTGATTATGCAAAGTAGGGTCATTTAAAAACTATGTTGGGTGTACAATAATGAAATAAGGAAAGTTACTGTGGTAAAAAAATTGATATGTGTGTGTATATCTCAGACAAAATTGTGTCAAGTTTACACGATATGACATGTTCTATGTTTACCATCTGGGGACATCAGCAGATTTTTGCACCAGGCATCATTTAGAACAGAAGAAAGCAGATTGTTGTAAGAAATTATGCTGTGAATAACCAAAGACATCTCCAGTTTTAAAACATTCTCATTTGGTGAATGTGTTTACAGGTCTATCTCTCACAAATGAATGCAAGCACATGCACACACAGACACACAGATACACATCCACATACACACAAAGGGGAGGCTGTGTGAGAAAGAAAAAGAAAATGATTATAATGTTTACTACATTTAAAAGATCTGGTGAAAGAATACTGGAATATACCATTGTATAAATTTAATTTCAAAACCAAACATTTGCATTCAAAAAGATTGGGAAATCTTCAAAACAAACATATTTGTCATCAAATCTTATATTAAGCACAGCAATTTTACACAGAGGGCTTAAGCCAATAATTTTTTTATTAACAAATTCACCGATCTTTTTATCATTAAAGATTTCTCAGTCGAAGCAAATATCATATACTTTTTTTTTTTAAGTTTTCCTTATGTTTACCTGAATAGATGCCACCATACATCCACTGCAGAGGCACTGAAACGTGTCTGCTTGACAGATGGATTATAGTAGTCAATGAGATTACTATACAATGTACATCGTTTACTGGTTTTATTTTTCGAAGAGTTCCTGTGCATTTTTGCATATAATGTAAGACCATTCATGTAGAACACTAGAACATGACATGTCCCTAACCTGCCACCGTACATGCCACATCGAAGTCTTATAACACACAATGGTATTTATTTTGTCATGAATCTGTTTCCCCTACACACGTCTGTGTGAAAACAAAATCTGTTTAACTGCGCTTTACCTCGATCCACTAAAGTCCGAGTCCGCTGAGTTAAAATCTTAGTTTCTGTTTTTTGGATATATTTTTCAGCTGCACAAGAGCCCACAAAATTTTATGCTATTTAAAAATTCGAAAGGTATAACTAAAAAAAAATCAGTAAGTCTAGGAATGACGGTAGGGAATGGCGTTGGGTCGGTCTCATCATGGACCTGTATTTTATATACACCCGTGTATTATAATATGGTATCACGGGATTTTGCAATAGGTCAAACCCCCAAAAGTTTCCACCACTACCACTACCTCCCCCTCACCACCCAAAAGAAAACATTTCAGTATGCGAAAACTTATTATTGTGATGGAAAGAAAGCAGCCGCGGCCACTATACTAACTTATAAATCCGCTGACCTATAGAAGTCTTTCATGCGTAAGAAAACCGGATGAAGACGAATTACATTTTTGAAAAGTATGTCTCTGCTATTCAGAACAAAACAGACGACTATTTCTCGCAAAATAAATCATTAACATCTTTCTGGAAGGCATTGGGGCAGGCGCACTGCAAAAGCTCTGGCGGTAGGACACAGATAATGAAAGTTATTGGACAGAATCATTTGCTAATCACCACTTTTTCACAATGAAGCTTACAACAAATATTGCAGAAACATTGTCACTAAAAAATTGTCAATGAAGATAATAATTCGTCTTATTTCATTTTAGGGATTCCGTGCAAGCATGGACAGCAGTGAAGACCTGATCGAGATGAGAAGTCATATCAATAAAAACGTCACACTGGCCTGAGTGATGGACCATCGCAAAAGGATATGAATTGGAAATGCTTAAATGTACTTAATGTACTAAGATATTTTGTAAACTGTTTAATCTTTGAGAATAGGGTTTAAAATAACGTCAAAGACCTTTTTTGCCCTCAAAGATGACCACAGAAAATGTATTTAGCAGTCTATTGCACGTGTACTGCTTACAATTGACATGGCATTGAAGGATTGCTACAATTTCAGACAGAATTGTCATCTTTGAACCATGATGCATAAAACTCTTCTTGGTTATTCTCACAATATATTCATACAGTTCTAATGAAGAACTAGCATGCGATTTTATCTTTTATGGGTTAATTTATGTTAGTTTTATGATAGCCCTATCACTACGCTCAATTGCATGGTCTGAAAAGATAAAGGGGCTCAAATGCCCTAAGGTTAATGAACTGCATGTAGTTCACAGTATCAAGACATATGGAAGGTAAAGCAGCTCCATTTCATTCCATTGACTTTTACCATCCCTTTATCAGATACCCAAACATTGCTATCCAGGAGAAGTTATCTAATCTCCAGGCCTGCCATGAACTACAAACTTTCTCTTAAGTATAGAGCACCAGCCACTAGGTGATGGTACTATCCCCTGATCACTGTCTTTTTAAAGAGCGCATCTGTTATGTGCGATCTACATTTGTACGTCTTAGACGCTTGTACCTGTCGTGATCTATCCCAAATAAACGGTTACTTCAACGTCCTTGCTCGGGGGTTGAGCAAATATATACACTAAAATTATCATGGGTAAGACGTTGAGTCTTGCTACAATGGCAACAGGGAAAGCACAAAAAAGACAACCTCTGATTAACTACGTAAAGGAAACATCACCAAAAGAAAATCATTTGTCCAATCAGCGACAAAAAAGTAAAAACAAAAACACGAAGCATTTCATCCTTTGTTATACATCATTCTATCCCTTCTTACCCAAAAAAAGATTCCTACTTTTGGAAACTAATATACTTTTTCTACAATTTTGGTCTGCTGCTCTAACAGGCTGCAAGTAAGAGTGCACTTAAGAATGCTTTGAATACATTGTCTTGTATTCACTAAAAGGCATTCTGTTGCATTGGTATTGACTATTACACAATTTCCCACAATGCATGATGAACTCCCTCATGTTATCCATCATCCATACCAGTAACTATTGAATTTGTTACATTGGTATCAACTATTAAACATTTTACCCACAATGTATTGTGAACTGGCACCTGCTGTCCCCCATGCACAGCAGCAACTCTTCAACTGGTTGCACTGATTTGAACTATTCACGTGGTCGTCGGACACGACAGTCAGGTTCCAGAAACCGCCAAACATACATGCCGAAAAGACAAGTATCTGACATTTTCTTACCCTTTTTAGGGAACCCTTCCTTGAACTACATTAGTGGTTGAGTTTATGTCCCAAGGTTTCTTGCTACTGAAACTTAATAGCTTAAGACCAGCCGTACTGGTCAACCAGTAAAACCTGCTGTCCTCGCGTCACTTCACACCTGCGCTTATCTCGTAACGGATGGTTACAGCTACCTGGGTTTTTGTCGTCTGCAATGGTTTGCAGGGCCAGACGCTGGCACTACCTCAATACATGACACTATATTTAAAAAATCCTATATTTGTGAGTTGGCGAGCTGAAGCCAATTAACCAACAACATTTTCCAAATGCTCAGTAATTAATAACATGAGATAATGTCCTCTACTTCTTGAGATAAGACATTTGCAGTTCACGTCGCTTATGTTACATTAGCATTATTCCTGACGAGTAACGCTTCGAAAGGTCTTTTTCCCTGATAGTGCTAGGAAACATAAGTTTCGTTACATGCTTGTCCACTGCAGAAAGTGGATAACCTACGAGATACACATCTGCATCTGCATACACAGCACGTGCTAAGCTGCGTTCACCTCAAGATTATATCCTGAGAAAAAGTACGCGAGCACTCAGGACTGTTTTGAATACTGTTCTATTATGATGTAACTTTAAGTTGGACACGAAAAGTCTAAACTAAAATTGTCGACGTGTCCACAGGCAGAGAAAGCTTCAGCAAATAGACGGTTCCAATGGTTGTGGGTCATGTGTATGAAGTTTAAGTAAAAGAATAAGAACTTTCCAGACACTTCTCGGCGTCGACAGCTTCTTTCAGCATCCAGAAGTTTTTTTCGAAACCGACACTTGAGCCAGGAGAGCAAAAAGTCGGACCCCAGAGAGCTGTTGTCGTGGAAACTCCAGGGACTATGCGACCAGAACTTGGGCTCAATGTGAGAGGTAGAAGTTCGACACCAAGACCGTAAGGAGGTAACCATTCTTAAAGAAGAGAAGGTCTCTGTATTCGCTCCAAAGCACTGGAGTCGGAAGAATTCCGCATTGTTCGGTGGCTGTCAGTGGCATTGTCTGTACTTGATCAAGTCCAGGTTTTAATGCTGCCCTGGTCACACCAAAATCCTGCGATTCTCGAACGAAGAATTTTCACCTACTAAGCATAATCTTGCAAACATATGGCCAAACTCACTTTCCACTGCACAATCACAATAATTTCGTTTAAGTAGCCGTTTAAACTGGCAAAGTTAGTCTTTCAAGTCCTCTTCAACGCCAGTGAACAGTTTTCTTTTCTATGACAAGAAAAACTACAGTTCAGGAAAATCATATTTGCGAAACTATGTTCTTTGAGCTATTTAAACGAATACTGACTGTAGCAACAGTCGACTGTGAGGATTGACTGTCCTTGCAAATTCCTTTGCTCTAAAGTAAACCCAATTCCCAGATTACTTTGAGACAGTGTTTCACATTACCAAGCTTGAAACTATGGACACGCGTGTTTCGTAGTCTGCAATATTGACAGGAAGAAAACGCGAACTTGTCCGATTCTCTTTGGCAACAAAGGCAACAAAAATGAAAGGACGAAATTATCTTCCATGCTGCGCTAAACTCTGGTCTTAATTTGATGTGAACATCGTAATTCACTGTGTTATCTTCCTGCAAGCACCGCTCACTGATCTACCCCTCGTTCTCCTAAAAGAACTATTTGAACATCTAGCATTCACTCGAAAAAAAAATAAATAAATGGTTTGCAATACCGTCTGTTCTGCCAACAGGACCAACATGCAAGACACCAAGTACGCGCAACTCGTGATTGTCATGAGGGATGTTTTACAAAACATTGCGGGTAATCTTAAAATTCTCGTAATCATTAAAGCAGATTTTATGTGCATGTAAATGTCATGAAATATGTCTTGTAATGATGGAAATTAAATTAATAATAATGTCAAAACTGTCAAAAACAAATATTGCCTCATGAAGTTCATAAACCAAAGTTTCTCTGCTACTACTGCAGGTTTACTCATTACTGTTCATAATTTGGTGCTCGTTTGTCCAGTAGTCGTGGTTTTTCGACTGTACACGTTTAACTGCAAAATGTTGACGTGTTAGAAAAAAGTGTGCCAAGGTCACACACACACACACAGTCCCTCCTCTACTTCTTTTTATTTTCTTCGCTGATCCACGAAGACCCCTCCCCACCCCCTTTTTTTAATAACGCAGCAGGCTCATATCAAGATGTTTGTGCTGGTAATGGCTATCTTTTGCACTCGATCTTTTTTCAGCATTTTCATGAAAGCTTTGAAATATTTTTTTACCAACACCCAGGGTTCTTTTCACACTGACTGTCCATTCATCGTGAATTTTGCATCGCACTCACGCAGTCGCCTAAACATTTGCGCGTGCTCTTTCTTCAGCCGTAAACAGAACAAACTATATGTGTCTCTTTGCAGGCCCTGTATACATTTATTTATATTTTAAAAAAGAAGGTACGATACTTAATAAAATTGTACCATAATTGCTAAAATATTCTTAAAACAAATTCAGAAAGTTACTAATTATTTAACCACTTTAGTTATCAAATATTCCAACAGAGTTTTCTTTTCTCCTCTGAGAAAATGAAGAGCATCGGTCTAGGAAGAACTTCAAACCCCTTTACCTTTTGCTCCTGTTAGATAGATTCTAATATTTGTGCCACAGTATATTTAAAAGTAAGCTGCCGGTGAAAACGTTGTTATGATCTTGATATTTTGCTGGTTGTTTTTGTTGCTGCTAACGGCAACATCATTGGTTAATGTACTATTCTCTCATGACGTAAAAGCTGGAAGAAGAGATGTTTATGTTGTGTTTTTAATAAGCTGTGCTGTAAATAAAGATACTTGGGTTCAGCAAAACTGTTTGTCGTTGGTGTTAGAGGTATATAGATATCTGTGGAGTAGCAGAGATTATGCGTGCTTGTGAGTGTACATGTATATACGTAGTTATGTGCGTGTGTGTGTAATTGTGCGCTATGGTATGTTTTATGAAAAGTCAACACATGCAAAGAGACGATATTGAACATCTCTGAGTTACACGCAGAACTTTTAAACTTACTCTCAGCATAACAGGAATGCAGCTCTTGGGAAGACTGTCTGCCACTTGGCCTCTCTTGGCTTATGTACATATTTCAAGCAGAAAGCTCTGAATTGGATGTTCAATTAAATCATTAAGTATGTAGCAGTTCTAGATGACTAACCGGGTCACTTGGTTTAATTTTTTAATGACAAATAGCTACTTTATACGTAACTTGATCGTTGACAAGCTTTCGAAGTCGAGGAAACTGTTGATTGAATATATTTACGCCTGCAGTTCAACGCCTTCACAGGTCCTTTCCTCAGCTCTCTGAAATGCAGTCGATCAACAGATAATTCACATTCGCAGATACGTATGCCTTGTATAAGCTGTTTCATAATCAATTGACATTTATTGAAACATTGATGCATTCAAAAAATATTTTTGGCACCTGTCGATATTAGCTAGCAGTTGACCATTACACTTTACCCTTTTATTTTACCTTATTGACCAGATGCGCGAGGACGAATATGTGAATCAATCAAGTGGGACAGAAAACATGAAGAAAGAAAAGGGGCCGCGGATTAGACAGAAGGAATATTAAAATTAATATCAGGGTAGATAACAAGAAAGCAGAACCATGCGAAAAATTATTTAGCGCCACTCATATCTTTAGTTGTCGCCCTTGACAGAACACTCCATGGTAATCTGATCTCATGTTTACAATGTTGGAAAATTTTCAGCTCCTATATTTATATTTCGATAAAAGTGCAACTTATGGTAGAGTAATTATAATTTTTAATTCTGGTGCAGTTCACGCCAACCTTTTAGTGGATGCATGGGTGATACTTTTGAGAGTTATATAAAGATTATGTTGTGTTCGCGTTCTTTGTTGCAGTTAAGAGCATGATTTTAATTCTTCTCCTTTTGTTTGTTTTGTTTTGTTTTTCATTGGGTTTTTTTTTTTTTGGGGGGGGGGGGCTTCTCTTAATACTTCTATTCTAATTGTTCTTTAGTCCTCGGGTATCGGTTTGAAGTCGATTTCTAATGACATGTACATTGTCAAGCGGAAAGCTAACAATGAAGGGATATAATAATCTGCACCTTTATACACAGTTAACTCCCTTTAACTAGAAACGCGTGTCCTAAATATATATATTCAATATTGTGAAAGCTGATTGATTTCCTTTCCCGTATGTGTTTCCCTGTCTCTTTCATAATACGGAGTAGTTTTCTTGCAGATATCAAACATACTAGTATGAGAGATGTTATGATTATGTTTAGGTTATGTGTTTTAGGTCTGTACTGACATAAGCTCCGCTTTTGTTATGCCGAAAATAACCACACCTTCTATTTGCCTGCCCTATATAATCTGATTTTCGAGAAAGCTATATCCTCACAAAGTATTATCGATGACGCAAATAAGAAGTACATGTACTTACATTGGGAACAAAATCACAAATCAGAGCAGAAATACAAAGAATGCGAAGAGTTGCCTCCCTTGAGTCTGTAAGGTGACGAGACACCACTCGAGTGGATCCTACACACTACATACATATATATAAATAAAAACTATAAAGAAACGGCTGGTTTCTACCTTATTCTGTCAACAGTATATCAACATTGATAGTGTGTTCAAGATAGAGACAGCCAAAAGTGACCTCCCTTCAAACAATTTGTTTTTGATTGATTGTTAGCATAGCTCCAGCAAGGATATGAGTATCTGTCATGGTAACTTCACATCTTAAATATCTTAAAACTGCTGTAAACATAATCCAGTTACAAACAAGACCGGTTATAACCGACTTCTACAAACGCATGTACCAAGAACTCTACCCATAAATGTAAATACATTTTTTTAAAAAACACAACATTTATGAATATACCCACTCCCACACACACAAGGACCTTACTAGTATACTATTACTACTCAACACCATATATGAAAATCGTCACATCTTAAAAGAGCAAACATCTTCACCGACAATGGCCAACAAAACAAGAATTAAAGTCACACAGCTTTACCCCCAAACTCATGCAACATGATCGCCACCTCAATCTATGAAACAAACTGAACTAACGATGTCTCTATCCGAGAGAGAGATTCATCGAAAATTTAATACTGTGAGAGTCTTTCTCCACCAAGGATATGGAAAACTAATCAAAGTCATTTTAGTACATATTTTAGAAATTGCATATACATTAACCAATACACAGATCCATTATAAAAGACAAACTATATAGCAGGCATCTAATATACATCCACCACATACATAAAGCATGTGAAAAAGTGATAATAAACAAGAAAGCACCACACACACATCCCATAACCAGTTAGTGCTAACCCCTTTTTTTCAGATTCATAAATATAAAAAGACGAAACTGCATACTTTTCTTTTCATTTTTTACAATCTTTTCAGGTCACGCTGTCCACCGATGAGTTCTTTTCCATATTTTTCCCGTCAGCATAAAGAGGACAAAAAATATAGTGATAAATGTATTTTGTCTTCAAAGCATCTGGGCAAAATAAACAAAGGCAGGCTACCTCATTTCGAGTAAAACGATTCCTGCAGCAATTAATTTCTGAAACACCGATTTTAACTCAAGTGTAAGCCTTTCTTACATAAACATTACTTTATGTGCTTGATCATAAATCCCAAATGTTTTATTATTTTGCGACTCAAAGTTTCAACTATTACAGGTTAATGACTGAATTAAATAAAGATTTTGTGATTTAATTGAAGTTGTATAATTAAAGTTGACCAAAAAAGTTCTCAGTGAGTTGGAAAAAATCATTCATTCTCTCTTTCTTCTCTCTCTCTCTCACAACACTCTCAGTAATGCACTCACATTCCTCACACTCCCCAGCTTGCAAATGTAATCCTATATGTAACCGAAATACACAAGTGGCTTTTAACAGGGACTCCCCACCTTCTCCTCATCACGAAGGCGTGACCGAGTTTTGTTAGACATGTCTCGTTCACTCGTACCTCAAAACACGAATCTTTTAACTGTATAGGCTTTCACGTGGTGTTCTTTGCTATTTTATACTTGTCGTTATCGACAGACACGCTGAATGTTGTGCTTCTCACAACATTTTCATTCTTTTATTATTACTTTTGAGGGGTATCCTTACTCGCGTGGTTTGCGCGGCGCAAGAATGAAGCAAAGGCTATAAAACTGTGACGATGATGATGAAAAATGCTATGAATATTGTGTCTTGATTTTTCTTTACACATAAAAGTCATTACTTTGCAGGGGATCGCTTACAAAAGTTGAAGTTCAATAGTTGTAATATAGCGGGTATATCTTAAATGTAATTAAATCGATGAGAAAAAATGCTTTCGTGAACGTTGAATGCTATCTCTGTGGTATCCATACCAAAAAACTTAATAAAAAATATTTTTGATTGAGCTGGAAATTATTTCAACTGTGTGTTAAAATCTTCCTCGTCCTTCGGATATGTAAAACATTTCCTTGAAACAGAGTTATGAATTAATCAACGAATTTAATTTTCAGTTTGACTCGCTTCATCTTTTCTTTCAACTTTGAAGGTAAGGATCTATATCAAGCGTAACTCAGATTGCCATAAAATTAGCAAACACACTAGCCTTGATGAGCTTGGTGTCAATGTTTTCATGCTTTGAAAACATCCATAAACATCTGCTGGTTTGAAACAGGAAAAATCTTTTTCGAGTATCTACTTTAAATGTTAACAAATCTCTAGTGCTTATAACCAACAAAATATTACTCGTCGTTGTACAGACGTCCGGTTCGTTCTGCATCTTGTTGTATTCGAGACTTAGGAAGGCTTGCCACTAGTCATGATTGTTCTGGAAAATTTTGTCAAAGGCATGGCTCAACTGTTGTGCTTTCCTAAGACCTTTGCTGTACTCTCAAAACTGTGGTTAGAAGTTAACAACTTTATAGTATGGGAGATAAGTTTTGGGCCGGGAGATGGGAAATCTTCTATTTATATATCGCACCTTTCTGAATGTTGTGAGAATGTAGATTGCAACTATCAGATGACATTTATATATATCTATAAACGTAGGGCCGGGAGATGGAAAATCTTCTTTTTATATATCACACCTTTCCGAATGTGAAGGGAGAATGTAGATTGCAACAATCAGATGACATTTATATGTATATAAACATACGGTACTGCAAGCTCCTGTGCACACACTCATATATTTATTCCCATTATACACAAGCTAACTCTTTCTCACCAATCTCATCGCAAATGAAATGCCAGGCGACACACTTGTGGCACAAAAGGTCACCGAAAAACTTCTATTTGAATGACCGACAGCAACCCTTTGCTTTTCGTGACCCTAATACTCGATACAGGGTCACGTCTCGACAAAGGCCATGAATGCTTTAATCTAGACCATGGTACAGACCGATGCATTTGAGCATCAAGTGTCTGCCACTCGGAAACCTGAATAACTTGGGATATGTGTTGATACGAAGCTTTGGTGGCAGATGTGGATCTCCGAACAAAGTATCTAAACAGGAAGATTCGTCTCCTGATTTCTACGGTTACAGTCAGGCGCGGCCCCCATCATTGAAAACGTTGTGGGTGGGGGTTGCCTCCTTAAAAAAATTTCCTTCACTCCTGACCTCACTGGTGGATTGGTGCGCGTGTGCTCTGTGTGTGAGTGTTTGTGCTTGATAGATGGGAGGTTTGGCATAAATATGCATATCCATCAAGTACGGATATGATTTTTTAAGTTTTTGGAGGGTTTCCTTGAATTTTGAAGGCGCAACAAATACGCTATGACAGTACATTGAGGAGTGCGAGCTAAATATCAGTTTCCAATAGGAAAATAAAATAAAATACTCCATTGAAGACACTTCAAAATTACGTCTCCTCGGCCTTTGCTTCGAACTGTCAATAAGCACCTCGAAATACCCAGCACTGTTTATTGTTGAGTCCCTCTTCTGGTAATGTATCATTACTAGGCTGACTCTGCTGCCAACAAAAACACAAATGCAGTTGCATTGCAGATGAATACTGATTCACCCTCGTACACTATTACTGAGCCGTTTATTGTTGGAGTCGAACAGAGCAAACGAACCAACATCGGACTATCTGATCATGACCAGAGGCTACCAAACATTTTGTGTACACATCATCCGTGACTTAGAGAAACAGGACAATAATATACACTATCAGTGGAGTTAGAGGGTATTTTTGTATAGAAGCGAGGACGCTAAATTGCTACTTTGTAGAGAAACTCCACACTAGCTCACTCACTAGTTTACTATAAAAGGGTGTCCTACCCCCGACAAGAAGACCTATCATCTTACACACCGTGAGCTAAAAACAAATTTGAAAAAGCTCAGATTGCCGAAAGCAGATCTCTTTTCTTTCAAAAATGTAATACTTTGCAAATGTTTCTTTCACCCATTTCACATTTTTTGGAGGGCGCTATGACAATACTTTGAGAACTTGTCAGGATCTGGTGACAACTTCTTATGATGTTGTCAACAAATCTACACTGGTCGTCTATACTGTGTAGTCAGAAGATTGCATTAATCCTGAGCCGCGCTTGCCAAACAAGAGTTAGTTTAATTTATTCTTTGTTACTCCTCGAGGAGCATAATGCCGCAACAACACCTTGCCAGCGGACCCGGCTTAGGGCAGCCCCACCTCAGTTGGGCCCATGTGGTTCCCACGTCCCTTGCCTCACTCTCTACTGTTAAGGCCCCTGACACCATAACTGTTAGAATCAGGCGTCTTCGGTTCGAACCTTAATACATTTGAGCAGAGCTAATTTTTTCTCTGTGCTCTGATTTCCTCCACTGATGCCTGTTTTCAGTCCCCGTGGGGCCCAAGACATAAAGCATGTGCGGGACCCTCGACGCTATGATCGCCACGGTTTTAATTAAAAGCGAGAGGACCTAGACAGATGCCTCGTCTGCCTGCCACTAAGTACAGGCCTGCCTGCACTTTTTAGCTTGTGTGCATATTCGTTTACGAAGGTGACTACCCTAAAAAGGGTACTCTATATGTGCTCCTGTACACATAATTTATGCGCACACTTTAAAAATGTAATTGATCTGTGCTTACATAGAAATCGTCTTCAGCATCAGTACCATCATATTTCGGGGGAAAAGACATCGAACGCCACAAATCAGGTTGAAATATGCTGGGCGCTTTCTCTTGTTGAGCAGATGTTTAATTAATAACAGAACGCACCTTGTGAGCCACCCAGGCCATCTGCTTCACCCAGAGAAGAGTTGTCTATCTGAAACCAGAATAACACTAAAAACATATAGCACGCACTCCTTAAACTTTCTACATCGATGTGATGATGAAAGATAAGATCTGCTGGTGCGGTGGATGTAAACGATCGTAGTGCAGACGCTTAAACGGCTTAAAGGCTCACTCTAAGAGATGATTCCCAGTTTTTCATTGGATGATCTGAGACAGCAAAAGGACTGTATGTGGCCAGAGTTGCAGAAAAATATGTAATACGAGCTCATGCTCTTATATTTTTAAGAAAAGTGGGGGCAAAAGCAAAGATTTCGGAATTCCAAGTTCTCGCTGATTCATGTTCCAGATGCAAGCATTCAGGCAAAACATGTATTAGAAAGCACTTTACCATACCTTCCCTGGCAATTAAGGTAATTTAACGTAATCTGAGTATGTCCATAACAACTGCATGGAAACGGCGGGTCGGGGAAAAAAAATTCATGTCATCATTTCCGGCACGACATTTTGTTGACATTTGCCTATGTGTAGGGTCTCTTTAATTCTACCTCCTGTTGCTCGTTGGTTTTGAAAGGATCTCGGTGGTGCAACCGAACCAAAATCACAAAAATACTCTGTGGCGTCACACACACACACACACAATATCACCAAAATAATGAGAGCATTGAAAGGTTTTTAGCCTGGGTCGACTGGAAAGACGATTTCATTAACTTCTTTTTCACTAGGAAGCAGCAGTTCTGCGAAACGGGCCACCATTACCGGCTCTCAGCATTTTGAAGATTTGCTCTGTGTGCAGATTCATTTCAAGACCATCTCATTTTATTTTTCACTGGCTCTGAAAGGACCCCCTTGGTGTGCAGCACATACACAAAGGAGGGGCTACGTGACGACCGTAAAGAAGGTCGTCCCAATGTCAGTCAACGGCGAAGGACGGAGCTGTCACAGTGGGATGGCTATGAAAGAACATAGCTATGGCTACTCTCGGGCAGTTGTGCAAACAAATCTTCATCAAAGATTAAGGACTAGACATCATCTACATGTTCTCTGATGACCTGACCTCCTATGGTACCTTCCACGCACAATGCGAGTACTTACTGACCGGTTTTCAGACGAAAATGTATCTGTGAACAGATCGTGAGCAAGTAGGGGTGATTACTGATGACAAGCTTGACTGATCTAGTCATGTTTATTATATTTTAACTGTGCTCTCTGCCGCAAGACCATTGAAAGGGAGTGCACAGGATTGAAAAGAGTGTGACTGTTGTTAAACAGAGGAGTAAGGGGACAAAAAAGGGAAGGACAAATAAGACTGACAGAAGAAAGAAAGAGGAATCCATCATGAAAGCATATTTTTTTCTGTGACTTTACTATTTTAATAATCATACTTTACTTGAATACTTTACTAATAATACTAGCGAAATACAAACATCACTTAATACCCACCAAAGCAAACTAACCGTTGGCCTGAGATGAGGGCTCTTTGAATCTATATATTCTGTTCTTTGTGTGTGTGTATATTTATATAATTCATTGCTCAGTGTCTTGGTTTCTGCGTCATACCTTTGAGTATAACAAATGTTACTCTTTTATTATTTATCTCTACTGTTCTCGTCCAGTAACACCACATACAACCATCAGGGAGGGAGGTATTAAACTTCCATCTTATTCCAGTGTTAGCTTCTTCGAAAGCTACCCCTTCTGCTCGTTTTTGCTGACTCACTTTCATCTACCGAATCAGAAATCCATTCTACAGCTAGTCAGCCGGGGAAAATACTCAGCGTATTACGGGTATCGAATCAAGGAGTACGTAAGCTTTTGCTCTAACGGGTAACCACTAGTCTATTTGCGTCTCCTCGTTTTCTTTGTCATTAGCATCTGCTTCTGTTTGTGTTGAGGACAAGGATAGAGCAGTTTGTGCTGAGGGCAAGGATAGAGCAGTTTGTGCTGAGGACAAGGATAGAGCAGTTTGTGCTGAGGACAAGGATAGAGCAGTTTGTGCTGAGGACAAGGATAGAGCAGTTTGTGCTGAGGGCAAGGATAGAGCAGTTTGCGCTGAGGGCAAGGATAGAGCAGTTTGTGCTGAGGGCAAGGATAGAGCAGTTTGCGTTTGCACAAAAGAAAACGCCAAGACGTGCATTTTGTGCTGGATGTATGCGTCTGTCTGCGATAAAAGAGGTGTAATGTTAGCTGAATTATTTTTCCAGTCATGAGAGGAAAGGCAAAAAAGGTATACAGCGACTATCTAATACATCTTTTTCTATCCTCACATTACCCGGTGCAAAAGAAAGTTGGGGTTTTTTTTTTACTTTTTCACGGTGATTGTGATGATTGATTGCACACTGTGAAAAAGATCTTTCCTCACGAAAGAAGCAAAATATCCTATTTTAAAGGTTATTATTTTTGTTATTATTATGGATTTAATTTTTAACAGATTTTCCGAAACAGTTGACCTCTTGTGTGGGGGAGGGAAGGGCTTGAATGTTGTGTCGTTAAATCACAAAAATGCATACCGGCTTGCAACAAGTTTTAAGCATCTGACACAAGTTCTGCTACAGTTTTAGAACTCAAGCTTTATTATATTCATTTTTTCCTGGCTGTTCAGGTTTAATTTAGTTAACTCTGATATCCTCTCTCTTGTGCAGACAAGAAAATGCACGCACCATTGAAGCGGGGGTCAACTGATTTGCACCTTTTAGCCTCCATCAAGACGTAATGTACCCATATAAATCTGCCAGGTCAGAGTGACTTCTCAGCTAATGGCACGTTTGTACTCTACGTTGCGAAACACTCCTCTACCGAATAACCTAGTTTTTGTGTGGGAAGTTCGTGCAGATACCCAAAAAATTCAGACACCCTTCAGAGCCAACCACACACCCTGCGTTCCGAAGGTCAGAGCGAGAAATGTCAAAGGGCTCGTTTCATAACCAGCAGCAGTTTCTCCAGCCTTTTTACTTGCTCACTTTTTTTCAGGCCCTTGAGGAAGCAGATTTTAACCAGAAACCCAGTTATTCAAGGTCGGTTGATTATGTGCCTGACCTAATCACCTCCTTAGTGCAGTCTGGTTACGCAACGGTTAGCGCCTGTCACCAATACAGTGAAGGACGGATGTCCTGGGTTCAGCTCTCGTCTCGGGCACGCTGTTCTTTCCTGCCCTGGGTTCAGCTTTCGTCTCTGGCAGGCTGTTCTTTTTCTGCATGTGGCATTTGTTTGCAGGACTGGCTGCTTTACCGTGATATAGCCTTAGTTGCTAGTTCAGCTTAAAATAATTCACCCTTCCCGATACCACCTTTAAAGCATGACGTGTACATATACACTACAACCTTATTTATCTACAATTTCAGATAGTACTCGTTCTAGCAATATACTGTGTTGTAGTACCGTTCGTTTCTGTAAAAACACACGCCTACGCCGGTGGATTTGCCTGTGATAGCAGGACATCTGTCCATGGGAATGGAATGGCCATCTAAATCATAGTCACTGTCGGCCTCCTTCAGCCAAATCTTGATGTATAAACTAGATCATGGCTTTGGTACGTGACACAAAAAAAATCTACAACACCTGAGTTTTAGTCGGCACAATTGATCAAAACTCATATCATGTCACTTCTTATCATTGAAATGCATATAAATTATTCTGGCTATAATTCTGTGGTTATACAGTTTCTCATAGCCTTTTCCCACCTTAAAGAAAAACTGTGTAGAAAAAATGGATAAAAACTGTTTGTGCAGTGTAAGTTTTTATTTCTCCATGGCGTTTATTTGACCTAGGCGAACATTGTGAGGAGGGCTTAACCCGTTCACTTCATTCGTCTGTTGGTTCGTTCGCGCAGAGATGAACTCGTTATGATGGTATCTTTCTTTTTCGGTTCTGCCATCACTCTTCATTCTTTATCGTCTGATGATTTGATTGGTAGGAGTTAACCGTGACCTACTGTTCCATATTTGCTATTTGTATTGGTATACGCTCTATTTGTGATGCATGACGAAGTCTCCTTGGTCCTCCCAGCAGCGAAGAGTTATGTAAAGGGATAGTGTTCTGACTTACAAAAGACACTAATTGAGGCTCGAGTACTATTAAATAAACGATTGTACTGGTATTTTGATGGGCTGCCACCAAATCAGTCAACTCCGTCTGGTAGACTGAGGAATAACGGAAAAGGTAGGGGGAGCCTCGATCTCGATTTACAAGGGACGTTTCCTAGTGTTGTGACATATGTTATCAGGGCGCAGCTTTTCTCGCTACGTCACGTGTATTCTTGGCTATGCAGTCACACTCTGTGATTTTGCTAGGCTTTGCATTCGTAATAGTCTCATGGCCTCACACATACAGGCCCTTTAATTTATATATTTCATTTCTTCTATTTTGTCTGATAGAGTGATGTCCCTTAGCGTAACTCACCAGAAGGTGACTCCCTCCTTTTTATTTTTGTGCGTTGATCTGCGTGAAGTTTTGTGCCTAATGTTCATCATTACATCTGTTACGATATTTGCTACGTTCCTGTGTGGATTTCTGTGTTTTCGTCTTTTCCTGGAGCATTTTATTTCTACTGTCACGTCTGCGCCATCTTGACTTGACTTAGATTTGAGATCTACACAAGGCAGTGTCGACTTACGGATTACCTTCCTGTGGCTGGTTCAGAAAGATGTGATGAGCTGTCACAGCAAGCTTTTCATGCAATACAGACAAGTCTGACATGACTGACATCAGGTATCTCCAGGAAGCTCACCTTACAATGACCGTTAGCATGTTGCTCTCACAGGAGTTTTGTTGGTGAAACGATATTTCTGTCTCGAAAGTTGGGCCACTGCACCGACGATTGCGAGATGAGTTTCCATACAAATGTCATAATAACTTTAATAGATATTTTTGGATGCAAACCTATACTGGCTTATCGATAATTCTGTGTAATCATTGAGAATATAGATATTAGTTCGTGGTGTAATGGGAAGGCTGCATTCACCGCATCTGTTCAGTGTGCCCAACCACGAACTAATATCCACGTCCATGGCCTAACCTTCCATTGTCTTCCTTTTATCATTACTGGTCAGCGCAGTGAGAGTGGGACCTATCTCGGTTGTAGTGCTGCGCGTTACAAGTGCACAAATTAAATTAAATTAAATTATCTCATACTATTTTACAGGATTCCCGTTATCATGGCTCCACTTTCTCCACCAAACGATGTAGATAACATTTTCTTATCTCTACACTCTGAAATAGTCAGCGATGTAATGTAAATTTTTCAAGGTTGGGAAATGCATATTAGGAAGTGGTTGGGAAGTGCGTTAAATGGATATTAGTTAACATAGACATGAAACTTCTATGAACTGATACTGTATTTTTTATTGTGTCTTAATCCAGATTTCCAACGATTTTGTAAAGACAAAAGTAAGTACTTAGAGTTTCAAAAATAATTAGTTATTATTGTAGTCGTCCATTAAGAGAAATTTTTGTATTTTTTATTTATGAGAAACCTGTTTGTGGTATTGATGTTATGTTATGTTGTCTTTTAGTCTATAACCCAATGACGAAAGATATAAAAAATCTGGTCTGATAAGCAGACGAAAGTTATCCTACAAAAAAAAAATTCAGCTGACAACGAAAACACTGAATACAAATTATGTGTCGGATGTAATTAGTTTTACAACAGAAGAAAATAACAGAAACCCTTCTGAACATTCCGTTTGTGGCAATAGTTAATAAAACTGACATCCAAGACAAGGGAGCACCAGACATTCATAGAGCAATGGGCTGTAACTGTCGGATATTTGTTTTTTGTTCTCGTCACCGGCATAAAAGCATGCCAAGGAAATGGCCAAAACATCACCATATGTTAGCAATTCTCCAAGGCCCCTTCTCCTAAATCACAAAAATAATAATAGGTTATACATTTACGAGTAGTTTTAAGACTTCTACATTTCGGGGAAAAAACTAATTTGAGGCATCTGTCTTTTGTCGGGAAAATATTAAGAATAAATGCAATTTTTAAACTTTGCACATTGAGCTTTCCAACATGAAGAAATTTTAATTTTTAGACTGCTGGATGAGTACAAATGCAAGCGGGAGAATTTCCCTTAAACAGACCTGAGCAGGATTCGAATCAGGGATGGTTTGCTCTATAGTCGAGCATGCTAGTATCCAGCAAAGCCAGGAAATGTCGTTGCTCTGGGGCAAACAGGAGAGATCAAAGGCAAGCGTCTTGTCTCTCAATATCTATAAAATGGTATCCGGGAAATATCGCTTTACCCCTGGGGTTGTAGTTATAAAGTGGTGCCAAAGCTGGTCTGGGGCAAAGTAACATAAAGCAATGTTCGCGAAGTATTCACACTACTTCACAGCTCCGATGACAATGGCTTGCTTTATAACTAACTACAGCCCCTGACTACTCAACTTCCTCTTCGGACACTCGGTGTTTCGTTTCTGGCAGGAGAAAACCAGCAACATTTACTCAAGACTGGATAGCATAAAAAATGATATATGAAAAAAACTAAGGGTAATAAAAACGTTGGTGGGAACTTGGGGTTAGGAACGGACATCTGCCATAAGTGTGTCAACAAGACCTTGCGAAGGATTTTTGGCGTGAAGGTCGAAAGGACAGCCTCGAAGCCGCATCCACTTTCTGTGTCTGTCTTGTCAGCTAAGCTTGAAAAATGTAGCGGGGAAGGAGAAGACAGGCAAAATGCATTCTGGTCTGTCTGGGCCTAATTCTGATCTAGTTTTTTGCTTTTTACAATTCGCCTCCAAGGTGAAAGCCATAAGATATTTCATGCCGGCGTTTTAAAAAAAAAACTCACGATGTTCTTATTGTGGTTTTTAGAAACACAAACTTATTCTTTATGCATTTTTTAAACCTGACAATGCTGAGCAAAGTGTAACAATTTAGCTATACTCTTAGATTTGTCACGTGGTCTGAATCTTTTCTATAACTGACTACAGTCTCTCTGTCTCTCTGTCTGTCTCTCTCTCTCACACACACACACACACAGAGGGAAGCTGCGATTATCTGCTCAGTGACGATGCCTCTATCCGTACCCGTTTGTACTTGGGTAGGTAGAGGGTGCTGCTTGTTCAGTGCATCCTGGAAGCTGTTCGTCTAGATGCAGAATATAAGAGGGAGACATTCATTTACGCGAAACCCATCCCTAGTGGAGCAGCATCCTGCTGGCAGAATTGAAGGTAGTTTCTCTATGCTCGAGCTTCATGGAAGCCGATTGTAAGGGTCTCTGTGGTAATTAATCAAACTACACCAGAAAACACCATTTACTATTGTATCTACCAAACTTTCATTGCTTCGTTTTCCTTGTTGTTGTTGTTGTTGTTGTTGTTGTTGTTGTTGTTGTTGTTGTTGTTATTGTTGTTAATTTGCGCGTTCTTCTGTGTGGAGAAATAGAGCTTTCTTGTAAATACCATAAGCGCTCCTGCCAGATGACGAGGATAATTATTATTACTACTACTGTAAGGTCATGAAAACAAAAGCTAAAAAAGAAACTGAACTTCCGCCGATGTTGAACACAGTTACATACGCTAGTCCATTCAGCTGCGGTCAAAATCAATTAAATTTAGAAACATAAAGTACTCAAGATGCCATGCAACTAAGGCACAGGTCGGAACAATTTTACTGAACTTTTTACGCGGTTTTTCGTTTATTCTCCTATCTGATGTGGATGGTGTTCCACACGCACTTAAGCAGGCAAAAGCTCAAGTTTCTTGAGCATGCCGGAAGTCTTCAGCAGGGGTCTGACATCTAAAAGCAAGCCTTCAATCCAAATGTGTGACCCAAAAAAAATGTTTAAAAGCTTACAAATCTTGCAAAAACAGAAAAAGTTGCGTACTGCATGCAAATATGTTTTCCTACATTTTTTATACTGTGGCAACGTGATAGACTCTCCAAGGCAATAAAAGAGACTTCATTACCTTTGACATGGTGGGAAAATGTAGGTCTACAGACAACCAGCCCTAAACGTTAATATAAAAAAATCATTCATTCACTCGTCGAGGGGAACATATGGATAGGCAGAAATAGAGACTCGCCACTGGGGTCTGTCATGAGCGATGTTGAGCAGGTAGGTCCTGCATGGAGTGACCATTCCATCTTTTGACATCTTTTGACATTTAAAAGCCAGTTCTTTGCCTCAGCCTCCATCCAAGAAGGACGGTCGTGTAGTGACTAACTTGCGTTGCCTGACTGCTGCGAGAATGGACTTTGGTATCCTACGAATCTAGTGACTGCAATCCATATGATCATTTGTTTTATGTTCCCTGTACGAGATGCAGACCAACCGCCTGAATTCTCTCACATTGGCAATCATACTCTGTACGGGGGGTTATTTCTGCGCCTGGTTCATCACAATAGCCATCGTCGTTGTCATGATCCTAATGCGGATGTCTGGGATGGCGCTGCCATCTTGGTTCTCTCGCACTGAAAGCTGTTTATCTTCTCGAGCTGCATCCCGTTCTTGTGGGATTTCTGCTTTGCCGTTGCCATTGACTATGACTTGGTTCTTGTCAATGTTAGTCTCCTTTCCACATGCGTTTGTACTGTATGTCAGTCTGTTGTATTGCTATGAGATCGACGTCGTCTGCAAAGAGTTGATTGCATATCGACCTCTCCCACCGATGAAAATGGAAGTGTGATGGTCACGGAAGGTTTTTCGCTTGATGTTCTCCAAAAAGATTTTTAGTAGTACATGTGATAGGGGTCACACTTGACTGACGCTCACTGTCGTGCGAAAGACATGTCCCGTTTGGTTTTCCAGTAGGACTGCGTTCATCGGCCTCTTTTACAACGCTTCATTTACTTCAAAAAGGCTCTCTTCTTTGTTAGTTTTTTTTTATCATTCAGACCCTCCTGCTAGCCTCTATCAAACGCCTTTTAAAGTCAATTGAAGTTTTAGAAATGGTGCTGTATAATAGTTTTAAGTCAGGATGCAACGCCTAAATATCTATTCAACTGTCGTCCTACCTGGTCTGAATCAGCCTATTCCTACGCTAGTGGCTTCCACACGAGTCGGGATGACTTAGCACTAAAGTGGTTGATTAGGTTTATGGTAAAATGTATGTATGTATGTAATATATATTTTAAATGATTGAATTTAGTTCGTTACACGATACTAATTTCCATAATCTAACAAAATAATTTCTTTGCGCCCTTAGCAATATTCAAACACAGATACACACAAATCGATGACGTCATACCCGACCGAAAGGCTTGGCTTATCAAGGGCAGAGCTAGGAGTGCATGTGACTGGTCACACCTAGGATTCCAAAACAAAGTCACTGATTGCCCCTCTTTCATTAGGCTCGTGAGAACGTCGGTGTCTAAAGGCGTGTGCCTTGGTTATTGGTTCACATTAGTACGATTACGACCAAAAACCTGTAGAAACCTTTGTCCACACAGGAGTACATGCGGACCTGACTGGTCCGAGAAAGTCCTGCAAGTGTCGAGAGCAGACAAAGTCCCAGCAGAGCTTCTCAAGCAGGGTAGACCAAAAAAACATCCCGAGTTGGACCTCTTCCTATGCAAGGCGATTTGTGTAGGTGAACTAAGAAGCTATTCGTCTATATTTAGGAAAATATTATCTTGCACTAACATTTACCCAATCATTAGAAAACCACTGCACCCTAGTTGTTTTTAACGACAGTACATCACAAAAATCGACAACGAATATATACACAGTTAAGCAAGTTGGTGGGCTCGAGGCAGTCATTCAAGCGGGATAAATAAATCTTCAATCTTGCTTGACAGCATTATAACAGATAGCACATGCGGTCTTTGCCCTGAAGGGGCCCAAGCGTCGATGATATGTAACGCCGATATTTAAAAACATGGAAGATGCGTCAGCGGTGCATGCCCGCTCTCCTCATGGACGATCTCTTCTCCCACATCGAGGACCGCCTGGTTGGTAATGAAGCAGATTCTGAATGAAAGTGCTTTCACTGTTGATGCATAACGACCACCGATAGACTGATTTTGTCTCCAAAACAACATTAAACGAAGCTTTTCCTGTAAGAAAAAAAATAGTGTTACCATCACTTCTCTGATTTGTCATTAGGGTTTATGTAGGCGTGAAGATCTAAGGTGACATGCAGCAAAAAGCCGCTGGGCAACATCAGAACTTTTTCAGTGCTAAATGTGACAGCATTGAGTCACTGCAGTTGGATAGACTGAAAGACGAACATTGTGAGCCAGACTCTACCTAACTATTAAATGTCCACTTAGGAGTTATATACTATACTTTTCTACATGTTTGTGTTCAAGTTTTTTGTGCATGTACACTTTGATGATTTTATCGCTGGAGTTGATCAAGTCTAAAAAAAAATTCTTAAGCTTACCCAAAAGTAATCAGCAGTGATTTGAATGTCTATTCTTTTATATCACTAGATTTATCTCTACATTACATGCAGCGGTGGCCATAGACTGACGACAACCACCTGGGTTTCCCGTCGCTTACACAACGCCAGAAGGTGAAAGCTTGAGAAAGGCTTTTTGTGACAGGGAGGAAATGCATCTCAACATTAATCACAAGTGACAGTTTTGAGTTCTGCACAAACGAATTCTCCATTTTGATGTGAATGGTATCCGCCATTACTTTAAAGTACAATCGTTTACCTCAGCTGCACACTTTTGTACATGGATTTTTAACAGAGTGAGCGTTTGATAAAAGTTTTTTAAACATCACAGATAATTTAAGGGTTTAAAGTGGATTGCCGTCTATGGAGAAACCTTTCCATGACATATGAGACATCGTTAGCTTTTGTGCGCACACACACACTTCCTGTAGCACGCACACCCGCTACAAAGATATGCTTATATTACAATTTATTTTTTAACATATGCTTATCAGTTTATTCTCTTCAGTTTTTTCAATATAATGATTAAAAAGCATGTGTCAGAGTTAATCAACATTAGTAAAAGGCTTGCATTTTCAAATTATAGAGCCTTAAAGGATGACACGTTCGTCGCCTGCAGTGGAGATATTGTGAGAAATAATGGCGCCACAGACTTTGTGCCGCTGTATGGATGTAGATGCTTGTTATTCTGCAGTACTTACAACATGACTTTACTTTAATGGCCAATTAGGCTTATAATAGTGTGCGTGTGTGTAAGTGTAAGTGTGTGTCTTAATTAAATGCATTTTTCAATTCATCGCACAATATTAACTTTCAAATAACAACTTTCACAAGAGGTGCAATCTATGAGGTTATACTGGAACACCAATCTGCTCACCTATCACTTAAGTTTCCAAAGTGACAGTATCACATTCCATTTCTCTCTGCACTGGTAATAATATTAGTGGAATATTAGCATCCTGGTTAACATTTTCACATGTCTTTTATTCAATTGTGCGATTAGTGAACTCGGGCAGTAAGCCACTAGTTCGAAGCTAATTCTGACCAGGAATTGGGACAAAAAAAAAAATCCCCTCGGCAACAAACAGATTCCTGCTTTACTGGGGAAAGTAAACGGCAATGTTGGAAGGAAGTATGTCAAGGTTTTCCACGTGGCGTGCTACACAGATGATCAACCTCTGAACATGCCTCTGCGGGATAACTCCAGAAAATGGCGATTTTATTCAAACAGATTTCCTGGGTTAGGAATCTACGTGCTCCCTGGTGTGCATACAAGAATGTACATACAACAGTTAGTGGTGTCAATGGCCATGTGCAGGTTACAAAAAGAGAGCGTCGTTAAAAAAAAAAAACAACAACAGGTACGTTCTTGATGCGATCCAGAAGTTTCCTAGGTGTCGGGCTGGTCTAGATAGAAGACATTTGCTGTTCCCGTGTCAGACAGGGTCAAGCAGCTCCGTGACTTTGCTATGGGCGTTACGAAATTGCCCTTTCTGTACTCACCTAGATATCTTATCAGGGAGGGCAGAGTACGGAGGGGATTAATCCAGAAATATATTATAGCGCCTACTGCACTACCTGCGTTTTGCAGGTGAGAGCGGGAAGAGACTCATTTTATTTCCAGCAGCAGTTTGTCTTGCCTTACATCTGCTGACCTTTTCCCGACGTGGTTCTGATGTAGAAGCTGAACCGTGGTTTCGGTACTTGACAAAGAAAGTGTAAAACGTGGGAACCTGAGTTGGCACAATTAATCAAAACATATAATGTCATAAAACTTCACAATTGCCTCTGTGCACATCCCCTAAATGCATATAAATTAATTATGCTAATTATAATTTGGTGGCTACAGCCCACAGTTTTAGGGAAAAAGCAAGTCTTCTTCATAGACCATCTCTACCGCTGACAAGTTTTGAGGAGAAAATGGAGAAAATCTTTTTAAAAACTGGTTTATACGTTTAGTGTATGTTGCAATCGGTGGAACCATTTATTCACCCATATCTTCATTTGACCTGGTTCGAGTCTACTCGTCCTTTCCAATGCTTGTCTGTTGTTGTTTGTTTTGGGGTGGGTTTTTTTTGGGGGGAGGGGGGTGGGGGAATTAGTTTTTTTGGTGGTTTTTTTTTTTTGCTTTGTTTTTTTTTCATTTGGCTTAGGATCGGGCTGGGCTTTTGCTAGCCGTGTCCTTTATACAGTGAACCACTT
Source organism: Pomacea maculata (assembly GCA_004794325.1). Lineage (NCBI taxonomy): Eukaryota > Metazoa > Mollusca > Gastropoda > Architaenioglossa > Ampullariidae > Pomacea > Pomacea maculata. The sequence continues at coordinate 219,710 of SRHC01001551.1, read as the reverse complement.
ATTTTTTTGTATAGTTTTCTGTTGAATATTTCCAAAACACTTGTAAGAAAATGAAATTCCTCGGTATTTCTAGAATAAATGTGTTATTATTTTAATAGTGATTAAATGACATTGTTATATATTTCTTTGTTAGTTTCTAAGAGGAATCATTGAGCGTTGTCAGCTTTTGGTTAAAAAAAATAACACACTTTGTTCTCTAGTTAATAAAGCAACTAAGAAAGACGTCAAAAGCGCTCTGATAAGAAGATGAAACTCTCCCACTCTTTCGTGCCGCAAAGAACAGATCATAACAGTAAAAACAACCACATAAATAAAAATTATATGGGATGTAATTAGTTTTACAGCAAAACAAACACAGGAGTCTTTCTCCAGAACATCCCATTTGCAGACGATAGCTAACGAAACTGACTTTTAAAACAGAAAATCATCAGACCGTGGTAGAGCAAAGGGCTGTAACTGTCGGGTGTTACTTTTTATGAAGATCCCATCATCATAAAAAAATCACACGCGTGCAATCAAGCAGTCCAAAACATCACATGTCAGCGACCCGCAATACTCCTTTCTCCTAAATCAGAAAAGTTTTATAGGATTTATGTACTAGAGTTGTTTAGAATCTTCTTTATTGTGAAAACAATTGAAATTTCCACCTTTTGTCCGAAAATGTTTAGCTTAAAATTAACTTTTCAAACTTCGCTTTTTTAGGTAAGAAACATATTAAAAACAAACACTAATACGTCAGGGTAAGTGTAGGTTGCAAAAACCTCAAGTGAACATTTCAGGGTAACAGAGTACATCTGGGGCCATAGTCATAAGGCGAAGTTAAGTCGTTGCATTGGTGAATCTTAAAGACTAGCGTCTCGTTTCGGTTATAAAGTAGCTATAAGTTATAAAGTAATATCCATGCCCCACAGAATTTGTTTGTCCCCCTGAAGCCGTAGTTAAAACCCAGTGATAAAGATATCCTGGGGTAAAGAAACATAAAGTAATTCTCTACCAATATCTACCAATAGCGTGGGAACAGACGTGGTGACGAAAAATGAAAGGATGTGGGGAACAAGAGTTTTTCTCGGTCTCTCTTCCGAAGTAGAGTAGGCTCATTAGAACTGCTATGTCTATCGTAAAATAAATGTAATCTTTGTCTCGAAAGTGTCTATGGGCAATGACTTTCAATTTTATAAAGTCTGAAGATACACTAAAATGCTACTTGTTTTTTAATGTCTTTGATGTATTTCCTTTCAAAGTTTTGAGATAAGTTGTTGATAAAACACTTATTACAGGTCCCTCCACCATCACATATTTCTTCCTATGTAATGATTGTACTTCACAGCTTCACAGCTAGCATCTTTCGTGTGCAGTTCATGGCATCTGGTTTTAAAAGTAGCTTAATGAAGAAACAGTGCATAGGAGCAAAAGCATCAACATGAAACTTGGAAGCAATTTTTTTTCCTAGCTGTAACAAAACAAGACTCACTTTTTAAATGAGTAGGGTTACTAGATTTGTTCCCTTCTTGTTGTCTGTATGCGACTGGGACATGCATCAGAAATGTCCATGACCCAGAAAAAAAGGGCTATAACCCGGGCACTGGTTAACATTAAGGGAGACAGAAACATAAAATTGTTTCTGACACAAAGCATTTGCATGTAAATCTCAGCAGACACAGGCTTGCAGAAGATGCGGTACCCACCGCTTGTCAAGACACACGAGGAATTAAACATCAACCTTCGCACTTTTAGGTCTCTGGACGACATTGAGCCGTACTCTGCTGAAACTAGAAAACAATATATCCTTGGTTTCAAAATATTTGTCTACCATCGATGGGAGAGCGGATAGCCGAGTGTTTGAAGCGTTATTGTCTGAACTGAGAGGTACCGGTTCGACACACGTGCAGCAAATATCTACTTTTAAAGAACAATTTGTAGCAAAGGCGCTTCAGACTCCCATAAAAGCAAATTTTGTAAACTCCGATCGCAGCAGGGTGAGCAGAAAGGGAAGACAGCTTTTAGAAGTCCAGTCTTTTAGAAGCAGTCTAGCCAAGTGTGCTTTCGTCTCACCTTTTACAAGACAAAGAACATAATGTATTGTAATAGTCGTACAGTTCTTGAATGTATGTTCGCGCGCGCACGTCTCTGTGTGTAAAAGGGAGGGAGAGGATTTTATGATGGTCTGGTTTGTGTTTGTATGTGCTGGTTGCAGTGTGTAGCTGATTGAAATATTTTATTGCCATCGGGACAAGTAAAGTGTAGTGCCATGTAGTGAAGTGCATTGTGATGGTTGTACTATGAATGGTGACAGAAAATGAGAAGAATCAAGAGATACATCTAACAAATGTAGAATCGTTTATGGACTCCTTTGTATATATAAGCTGTGGAAAAGAGTTATGTGAATGCGGACGAAGAGTACGCCTATTTTCTGAAGTGTAGAATAATTGTATTGCCGTGTATAAAGCAGTTTTTTTAAAGCAACTGTAGAAGAAAGATGCCATATTTTTCTTTCACAGCGTATCTGTTAGAAAAACACCAAGCATGCAAGAGGAGACAGGTGAAAGGAAAAAAATAACTTGAGTGCATTCAAGGCCTTTTGCGAGTTGAAATAATAAACGTCTTTACACTAGCTGCTGCATTTTTTTTAATCTAGTTTCTTTTGCATATCATTAGTATGTTGACCCGCTTAATCTCCGAGGGCTGCTGTTCACTTTCATCCTTTGTCTGTGTCAGCAATTTTATGTCTTGAAATTTCTGTTGTCATGGAATGTGCAGCACAAAGAACACAAGTTTAAAGTAGTTGCACTGTTTTTATTAAAGTTAAAAATAAACATCTTTTTTGTTCGTGCGAAAAGCGTACAAGAGGGTGCCATCTTAAGTCTGAAAAATGTTTCTTTTCTCCCGTCTTTGGCTGAAGAGGCGTATCAACGATGTCTACAATTTCCCTCTAAGCGATAGCAACTTTATCGCATGTACCTTTACTCCCATTAAGAACATAAAATATAAGAAAACATTATTTTAGCACATGCTTCACGCCAACTTGACACGCCACGACAGGTGCTCGTGTGCTATAAATATTCATAATAAATGAAGTCTTTCTCCGATGTGAAAAGGCCGGATTACCCCGTCTACGTGGATTAACATATTTCTTCTTTGCTTCGGTCGAAAGAGAATTAATCCATGGGAAGAAATTTCTCATAAAAGATCCTTATAAAAAATCTCTTTCGCGTTTGTCTTGTACACGTCATGCTCCTCTCGGCGATCCTTTGACAGGACGGAGATGAAGACACAGGACAGTGACCTCGTTACATCTATAATGAAGTGTGGTGTCGGAGTTTCGCAGATAAAGCTCTCCGCTGAATCTTTATAACAAAAGAACAATTGAGCCGACGACAAGTAGGCAGATAGGCGATGAGACAGACAGACTTACTGACAGACTAAAGACATGCTGGGTGGGTGATGGATTGATTTGCTGTCTGGCCGGTCGGCATGCTGAGTGCGAGAATAAAAGTGAAAACTAATAAATGAAGAACGTTTGTGCGAATGAATGACAACTATCTTTTTATATATACAAGTGTGGTGAATAGAAACTATTTAAATATTTTTAAGCATTACCATTTCAAATTTAAATAGCTCCAAGAAAGGGAGAAAAAGAGTAGTGACTATAGAACAGTATTCATCCGGAAACGTCCTTTCACCAATGCTTATATCAAAGGAAAATATCAATGCTTAAAACTTACCAGGCTACTTAATACATTTGAAATCAGTTTCACAAAGTGATCAACCAAACCATTTATAACTCAGATGGATATTAACAATGCAGATATACACCAGTTGCGTCCTATGTAAAAAATTTTAATCGGTTGTGCTTTAGCTCGATGTAGTCACTGCTTTGTTTTACAAAGCTAAAACAAGATTTTTAAACATGGAGAGCGAGAGAAGTACGAAATATTTGTGGTTACGCCCGCAGCTAATCACAATCAAAAGGAAAAAGAAAAAAAAAACTGCCCAAAAGAAAATTCTTGAATCTCTCATATACTTTTCTCCAAAGAAATTTAGAATGCTAATAAAAAGGATACCAGCAAAGGATAATTGTCCACTATTGTCAAGCGTCTTTGATAACCTATGGACAAAAATGGAAATTTTCAAAGTCAGGGTTAATAGTTGAATGACGTGTGTGAGATGGTTATTTTAAGTCTATTGTTTTACTGATATATTCACTTAAGTATTACATAGACACACAAGCAGCATACACTGGGTGACGCAGTAGGGAGGTGCTGTAGCCTGGTTCTAAAGCAGAAGGTCGCTGGTTTCAGGCTTTTGTCTCCGTATCCCCTCTGCCCACCCAGCAGGTAGGCTTTCCACGTGACGTTCTTTAGACATGGCGAAACTATTTTTCACCGCTATTACAGCCAATAACTTATAAAACGATTTATCTTGTCTTGTAGTACACTACTACCAGGCTTAGAGAAAAGACAGACCAAGAGAGGGAGAGGGAGAAGGAAAGATCTGTCATGTTGCAGTAATGTGCAGTGAGATGTTAGTGGGTTCGATGGTAGCTGTTTATGAGGAATATGAGTTGATTCTTATCAAGAGGTGCTCAAAATAAAAAGAAACTCTTTTTTTCAGGACATGCAAAAGTCGTCACCATAAGAACATCTATTTAACTCATGGAAATAACAAGGACAGGGAAAAGAGAAAAAAATAGAGAACAATATTAAATACAGAAAGTGGAATATATGCGTGTTTACTGCATTTTGAAGAAAAAAATTAAATTAAAAAGCAGATTACATGCATGCTAACTATCTTTATTTTTAAAGTAATCTGAAAAAGACTTTTCTTATTTACTTTTGTCTTTCCACCAGAACTTTACACCAATATTTGTACTTTCTACTCTTTCACTTTCTTAGAAAGATGTTGCTCCAACCTTATAATGCCCCATTCCCATAAGATAACATTCTTATAATCTTCATTCTCATAATAGACATTGGTAGCTTGATTTCGTTCACTTTCGCGATGCTTGTGTAAATTTATTATGATTCTATCGCTATACAGCTTTTAAGGTTTCTGAAGTCATTGTATTGACACAGAATTCTCCGTACCTGAGTTTCCTGGAAATCTGCTTGCGATAACGAAAACATCTGGTTTGTATCATCTCTTCAAAAAAAAAAAAAAAAAAAGAGCAAAAATAGATCAAAAGCGTTTAGCAAGTAGTGATCCAGAGAATGTCATTCAAAAAAAAAAAAAAGAACAAAGAAAGAGCACTTGTACAAACCTACTCCAAACTGAATGTGTCACTTACATGAATTTTTCCTGAACAAAAATATCGTTAGCGTAAAAGACTTTACTACTGAAGAAGCATGTAGAGTGCATGGAGGTCAGCATTGAAGTAAGGAAGCCGCATGGTTTGGCACTGCAGGTTTGTGTGAACACCACTGTCACCGAGACAACAGCATCATGAACACCATCACAATGACCAGATGTAAGTGTATTTGTACTCCTCTGTTGCACTCCTCTAGCCTTTCTTATTGCTACCAATATAGTTTGGTACTGCAGGTTTCTGTGAACACCACTGTCACCGAGACAACAGCATCATGAACACCATCACAATGACCAGATGTACGTGTATATGTACTCTAGCCTTTCTTATAACAGCTGCAGCCCAAACTATCCTGGTTGTCTCCGAAAACTGTCTTGATTTGTTCTCTTTCTTGGTCCAGTGTATTCTAGTGCCGACATTCTTCCTAGCGCGGCCATAAGCAGTTGTGTAGACACTTCTGGGAGCATCCTGGATCCCTCCCACAGCGCTTCTTCCACGACTATTGGATGACGAGCGGGGCCACGACAAAGAAAAGCTACTGGCAAACGCAAGAGTAGAACGCTTAAGTCTTCTCTAAAACGGAAAAATTATGTATGAAATCCAGTTATTGCCACTCGCGCATGCGCATCAGTTACCCCCTCCGGCCCTCATTGGAGGTAGGTTGGTGACCAGCAGCATTGATGTGGCAGAGGGTTTGGTAGCATGTAGTGTCTGTGCTGTTCATGGGTCGAGGTTTCAAGACACGTGAAAGAGTATTTGCTGTGATCATCTGCACAGACAAGCATTCACGAGCGCGCAGCATTTACGCACGCGCGCACCCACCCTCTCCAATGTGGTTTTTCCAAATAAAAGGATCTTTCTGCTGGTTTTATTTTTGAGTAACTGCTGGTTTATTGTGATAAATAAGCTTCATTGCTCTCTTCCAAAAGCAAGTGGTTTAGGTGGTTTCATTACGACATGTGAAGGTATGAATGTTTCATCAGCCTCACAAAATGTCCAGCAAATGATCTTGGGTTCTCACTTGAAACTCAATTTTTTTTTTGGAACCATTAATAGTGTGTAAATCACTGTGGTAAAAATCTGCGGTGTTTTGAATGTGCATCAATTCACGCTTGAAATAGTGTGTACCTTTTTAGAATGTTCAAGCATGAAAGCCTCCCTTCTGATTACATGAGTTAAACAGCGACAATCATCGCTGCTATTATAAAAGCCATTTTGAATGTAGATAAGTCGGTAGCAGACATGTGTATATATATAAATAACCAGCAACTGAAGACCTTAAGAAATCTTTTTCTATAAACTACAAAGCATCCCTTTCATTAAATAAATAAACAAATGAGCCGAACGTGCAACAGAAATCAAAACTTTTTTTCTTGCTAAATGAGGATAACATAAGTTTACGCGCACACAAACGTACTCGTGTACTTACGGACACTCATACACCTACCAGATCTTACTTAGACATGAGTACAGGAATGGCAAACATTTCACCTAAATGGTTTTACAGAAAGGTCACGCATTGAACGCAAGCCGAGGTAGACAAGAAACCTGCTGAACTTTTATAGTTATACCGAGTTCTAGCATCTAGGCCGAGCCATTCCCATCCTGCACGATAGTTCGTTGTAATGCTCATTCTTCGAGATGCCAAAATGGCCAGAGTTAAAACCCATCGGTGTCCAGGCTCTGGTATAACACATTCCGACCCATTCTCCACCTGGAAATCACCCACTGCAACAGGACTCGCGACATTCAATTAACTCGAAAACAACATCGCATTTGAACAAGGCTAGTAGTATTTGCGTACCCAGTCTTCTGGAAATGCTGACACTAGAGGAGTTAGTTTGAATACCCATAAGCTGTCCTGCGAGTTTAATGCTGTGAGAACGAAATCTTCCCTTCACATTACAGAATTTTTTTTAAAGACCATTCATGGGTTCTTCTCGGCGAGGGCACCCAAGACGACTGCCTAGTTGTCCCGATGGTAGAACAGGGCTTAAATAATAGTGACGTATTACAGCTAAACTTTATTTTCAGTTTAGTAAAGGCTAAAGGTCAAATAGTTCTTCACCATCGAAGTATTTTCTCACAAGATACTAGTTTGTAAAGTCTGATCATGTATGCTGTTCTGCTCGCTGTGATATAAGCACCAACATGCAAAGAAAGAAGTCAGAATCCTAATGCGGTATTAGAATATCGGAACTCTTACATTGTTAGCGGGAGAGCTTAGAGCTCATACTGATTAGGCATATCAGTATTTTAAGGTGATGACCTATACAGGATCTGGAGCAGTGCACAAGTGAAATGGGGATGTTTTAGGGCTTGCCTCGCGAATAATGTGAGTGGTTGTACTGGTTGGTGGGGGAGGATACTTGTTCAGATGCGGAAAATACGAAAACCAGTAATAAAGGAAATCCAATAATTTTTTTATTTCATTTGCAATGACGTGTGAAAGACAACTCTTTTTCTTTTTTTTCTTTTTAACTTTTTTTTTTACTTTCAGTTTGTCCTATCTTGGCCTACTCCTACTTTTTTGTAGCGGCCTCAAAGGTTTCAAAAAGAAATTTTTTTTCTAAGAACAGGATGTTGACAAGATACCAGCTAGGTAACATTAAGTGACAAAGAAGTTTCTAGTATTTCAAAGTTTCGTCTTTTACTCACAGTTCAACTGGTTCCAAATACTCACGCGATGCTTCAAGTTTTTTAAAGGTCTATGAACATCCTGTCATGCTTTGGGTCTTTCTTCATAAATTATGGGTTGTTTTGTTTGTTTTTTTTTTTTTTTTAAGCTGTATGGCTTTTTATCTGACATGTTTATCACGCGCGGGGAATGTATTCGTATTACTTGGTGTTCGACTCTGAACAGACTGTAAAGGCATTATGAAGTACGATGAATTCTCGTTTGTGAATCTGTAGAACAGAAAGAACGAAAGAGAGAAGGAAGGAGGGAGGAAGAGAGGGGGAGGGGAGAGAGTGGGCTACAGTTTCAATTTCAGCTTCATTATTATTCGTTTCAGCCTCAAATGGTATCAAAATCAATAAAATTCACATAAATGATCTGTTCTAAAATGTATTGATGGAAAAAGTTGTGTAAAAACATATACATCACAAAAATATGAGGGACGCCGCATCGAATACATGAAGTATATCTCACTCGCATCTACACGAATCCAAACACACCACCGTCATACACACATAAATATTAACGCGCTCTGACAACACCTATCCGAAAGTATTTTAACAAACGTTGTAATGATCAGGGTTCTCTGACAATAAAACTGTACAACCAACCCTTTCTTTGAAGACGGCCGTCCCCGATGCTCTTTAACGACTCCATCAGACATGTCAGCCATGTTGTTATCTTTGTACTTTGTTATAATGTTACGGACTGCCGATTTCTTGTACTTGATAAATTAAATTTCAATTAAATTGACCTAGGCTGAATGAAAAGAAATGAAAAAAGTGCATTTCATATTTTTGCAGAAAAGGCCGGTCCAAAGACGTCCGCGGACCATACTTTGCCCACCCCTAAATAGGTACCCACTCCACAGACAGGTCAAGTGTCAGCATGATGGGGGGAGATGATGTGTCACAAATGTTTATAACCGGCTACTGTGTGGCTCGAGGTGGGATGCCGTTCACGAGACTATCCGCTCCTCCTCCTATAGTTATCACAACTAACAGAAAAAAATGACACGAACACACAAGAATGCAATCACCGAGACGATGGCCATAGATTCGAGGTAAGGTCTCTCGGTGCTCGCATGGGAAGGCTGCCAAGTTGAACGAATAAACTGAAAATTCCATGCGTAATAATATAGCAAGAAAGAACGTAATGACAAATCATGAAGTAAATGAATTATATATTTCATTATAATTCTTCATAATATTAAATAGAATGTTCTGGCAAGGTAACGGGTGCATGTCGTCTCTAACCTTTCGGTTATTGAAGGGTGAGAAGGGGGATTGAGGTGGAGCTCGTGCGCCTCCGAGTTTGGACGCCATTTCTCTCTAACCTCTCAGCTATTCGTTTCCCCTTTTTTCATGTGTCAACATAAGAAATAATAACAGAAAAGATAAAATGGGACGTCTACATGTTATGTGATGAATATGTCCGACCCGCATCACATCCCCCCAAAAAAACCCAACAATACCATGTCTGGCAATAATTATTATCCTTAACTATGAAAACAAAAAAGCTGAATTCCGCGTAAATTTCACCTGGACCCTGAGAAAGAAGGTTGTTCTATCTGAAACTTTGTCCTCTCACATCACACCTCATACACAAACCTGTCAGCTGCACCTTCACATAGTGACCTGTGAGTGACCCTGTCTCGCAGTGACGAGTGGCTGCCCCCTTCATGGTCCCCGGAACCTTCACTGACAGCAGATTACTTTCTAACATTGTTGGAGTTCTTGGTTTCACCACAATAACGTTAATTTTGTTGTTGTTTTGCTGTTTTGTTTTTTGTTTGTTTGTTTTGTTTTTGTTTTTTGTTTTTTTTTGGGGGGGGTGGTCGTCCCCTATATACGTAGGTCAGTTACCTGCTGACAGCGACTTCAAGACTTTGTTTTGAGACATAGCTAGGTAAATGTTTACTTGATTACTGCGAGAATGGAGTTTTAAGACGTGAATGAAATAGCTTTTGTGAAATTTCTGAATAGAAACACTTTACACGTCAGTTTTGCAGCTTCCGGCTTATTGACTGGACCACTGAAACTGGGACAACACCGGAAGGGATCTCAAAAAAGTCTCTGTTTGCTACTCCCATTCACTCCGCACACTCACTATTTAGTCATTATTCGCATGAGAAGACCATAGAATATAACTCGATTGTACGAGTACGTGTGCAGAACTAGTTTATTCAAACTCATTCAAATTTTCATCCTACACCTTTCCTCTAAGTTAAAGGACTCCTTTTTTCCGTCTGACAAGTTTAAACTACCACTAACATATTTTTTTGGGGGGATAATTTGTGAACAATGATCCGCTTTATCTGAAAGTTCATGTAAAAGTGTCACGCTCACAAAAAATCATTCACGTCGATTCCCATTAAGGGTCAATTATAAAGAGAGAGAATGCTCAAAGGACTGGGTCACAGTCAAGAGGTAAAACGTTTTTTGTACACTCGTAGACAGTTGTCTGGCAGATAATAGAGACAACCGCTCCATCACATGCAGCCTGACTGTCGCGGAATTACACAATCCGTTGCAATCTGCGACAGTTTATTGCAGCAGGTGAAGTGCGGTGACGTGCAATATTATGGAGACGAACTGCCTGACGCACAGAACGGCAGGACAAGATTGAAGTGGGACCCAGGGTCTTAGAAGAGGGGGAATCAAGGAATGGGCGGCTTTACCACAAAGTTCTTTTGTACGGGACCTCTTATTATCGAACAAACAGTAGGTCTCGGTACTGCTAGTGAAAGGTCAAATTTGTAAAGGAAATGCTGACTCGGTGGAATCATTGGACTTAGACGCACTAACGATGGGGCACTTTGAACAAGTCTTGGGGGTCCAGATACTGAATTTCCGGTGGCGAAGACTAAGGTTGTATTTACAAGCTACAAATTTATGAACAGGGGTCACATGTTTCTCTGAGTCGACTGGTCTATGTATCCAGCTATACATTTGTGTGCATCAAGACTTCAAATCGGATTCTGAAGAAAATCCTGAATCATCGTTTATGAAGAGTTCATTCATAGAACATAATCTTTAACTGATATGAATGATATTACTTAAAACAAGAGACATTAGATATTATAAAAATGTATTGCACGCAACTGAATTTATTGTTAGATAATAATTGCCTGTGTCTAAGTCAAAAACTGTTCAGATAACGGTGTGCAAATATTTTTCCTGCGATGACACTAACGTAAGTTAGCCTGACTGGGCAAAGAATCGTGAGCATATATGTTCGAAGCTCATGCTTTGGCTGTGGCTTCTGGGATGTTGGTGCTTAGTATTGTGGTCAATCGAAGTTGTTTTCTGGAAAAAAAATGTAAATACTAATTAGACGCGGGTTATATCGCAAGATATTAACTTGAAAAAACATTTTTTTAAATCAGCACATTTTGATTGCTATGTCACCGAGAAGAAAAATTTCTGAACTAATTTACTGAACCAGTAGTCGGCAACCTTTCAGCTACCTCTTAATTTTTACACTGGACGAGTTAATGCAGAATATTCCTTAGTTTGCTGATGTAGTTTTAATCAGAGATTTGTTTCTACGATTTATAGAGAGAATGGATTCGATCCGGCGAGGTGAGGGTACTTGTCTGGTCAGCTGGAAGCAATTAGCAAAGAAGTACTACTTAGGTAACCGGCACCGCGTGTGCCCCTCATCTCCTTCCCTCTGGTCCCGTCATGAGGTCAAGGTTCAGACGGATTAAACTGTGAGAAGTGAAAAACAAGCTGACCCACTTATAGTCACAGCCCTTCCGCAAACAAACTGAACTCTTGTGGAACATGTTTACTTAGGATGACAATGCTGATGATCTTTTTAGCAGTTCTCGTTAATGGAAGGTGAAGAAGACGAGAAACAGTGAAAGATATGTTTGTACTAGCATCCAGTTTCGTCATGGCAAACTTGAAGACATACACCCTCCATGTAGAGTCTGACGCTCGTTCATGCAATTTGAGACAATTTTCGCGACCCAAAAATAGGAAGAATTTTTTTTTTAACGAACAGAAAAGGGCTGTTGCCTCGAAGAAATAGTGGATTGTCTTCATCCTGTTGCTAATGTTGTTACATCATTGACAATACTACACAATAGGGGAGCAAACTTTAATGTTCTCGCATAGTTGTATTTTTACATTTTTTGTTATAAGGTAACTTCATCTATAGTTATCTACATGCATCTTACCTTATGGCTCTCTTTCGACTATTCTGATATCATTATGCATATTTTCATAGAACTTTTGCTCTTTCTCTTCATACTGAGCTGTCATTTCAGAGAATGAAACAAACCTCTAGCTACCATTTGTGGAAATGTTAAAGAGACAAATTATAAGTTGCATCATCCTTCAAAGAATAGTGTACCCTGCGTTAGAAATGTCCAGAAAACACATTCTTAACGTTTAAAACATCTTAAGCTTTAGTAAACGTAACATTCCAGTCACACCAAGTACATTGAGTATTTTAAGAATTGAGCAAATAAGTCACATCAGCAAATGTCTCGGAGTGACAGTGCACTTTTTGTGTAATTGTCATCAACTTCTGATGATCAGCAAATGTCTGAACATTTCAGTTTTGTTCGGACCGTCTCCTCCCCGGTGTTCGGAACACTCTTCATTGTAAATTTCGTACTGCAGAGATTCTGACATTCCGAAGATGGAGTCAGGCTGACTGTCAGCAGTGTTTTCACGCCCTCGTGCGCTCCTCGCGGCAACGTCACTACTCATGGGGCCGTAGTCACGGGCAGAGGTAAAGCTACGTCTGCGGTGTTATATCCCGGAAGCAAAGCGCTCCTGGTGTAAGAGAGCCCGGTATTGGAGTGGTTAAAACAATATTTCTCACCACAATAGGGAGAAGTATAAAGCTCTGGCTCTCTGTATGTGACACCTGTTCGCATGGCTGGGCGTTGCGGGCTTTCTCCGGGTATTTCGTCCCCCTATTATCCCTCTCCTCTGATAGTGTCAAATCATTTTAAGGTGGAAATACCTTTCCAGAAAAACTCTTGTTGTCGCATTTGGAGTCTGGTCAAATGTTATGACGTTAGGTTGGGTGGAGGTAGGAAGGTGAGAAAGGAGATTTGTACCCTCTTGCCAAAGCTATGGGCCCAATGAAAAAATCCTATGAAATGGATTCATAATTTTTTTTATTCTCGTTTTATATATATATGTAGAGCTGTGATGGGCAGGTCATCTGTAGAGACAAGTTTCTTTCTGGAGTAATCATCTAACGACAGTTCAAGTTTCTAAGCACGTGTGTTGGCCTCCTTAGTGGATCAAAGGAAAACAATCCAGTGCCTTGGATAAAGAAGCCAATCCCTCTATACTTGATTGGGCCTAAACGCACCATGAGCCAGTCCCTTAAAACTTATATTTCACTTTGTAAATATTTTCTAAGTTTAATATAACTAGAGACTGCCTGTTACATAAAGAACGCATGTACTGTTCTGTCACGCATTATTCCTTGAGAGATATAGAGAGAAGATCGTGCACTTTCAAAAGTACAGAGCGGGAATGTGCTTCTGTCCTAGATACGGAGAGATTCGACCCAGATTGCTTTGTAAAGACTACTGCCTAAGAAAACGGCTGGAGTATTTAAAAGCATTTCTAACAAACCGTGTTGTTTTTTATATAAGTATTTTACAATGGCAATATTTGGTAGCTTACAAATATGTGTGCAACACATTATATGATGGTAGATATACTGTCTCCGCATCTCTTCAAATTTGTTATATAGATGATTTAAAAAGATTCAACATAATAACAAAGTACCAGTGTCATATACACATCTGATATGCATCATATTCTAGAGTTATCTTTAGGTTGTTCTGGTATTGGCACTTGAAAAGCTATTAGAGATGGAGTTCAGATGTTCCGTATACATATAGAGAGAAAGAGGTGCGTATGCATGGAGAAAGAAAGAAAGAAAGAATGTGTGCATTATGTGTGTGCGTGCGCGCAGGTGTATTTAGTGCATGTTAAATGTATGTACGTTAGAAGCACACTGTGGTAGAGGTTTAGCATGGCCAAATGAGAGGAGAATGTTCGAGTTCTCGGCTCGCTCTCTTTCTCTTTCTCTTTCTCTCTCTCTCTCTCGCGAGAGTGAGAGGCAGCAGACGAGGTGTGCATGTGCATGCGAGAAGAAAAATAGGAATAGGTGGCTGCATTGAAGTAAAAGAGCCGGGTGAATGAAGAGGAAGTTGAAAGATCAAACTACAGCGAGACGACGGTGGAGGAACGTGTTCAGAGTAGGAGGTGGGGGTGGAGAGCAAGACCGTTGCACTGAAAAGCTAGAAAGACGACCTCGCCCCTTTGCGAGTGCCATGAGGTTGGACATTCATGGCTGGTTTTGTAACCACAGATCCACTCAGGGTTAGCTGACTGTGGCTAGAAAAAAAAAACATTGTACCTGGCCTGCCTGATCTTATAGACGCCAACAACTCGGCGTTTGGATGCTCCTCCTTTTCGCACATGGCGAACCCCTCCTAAATCTGTTCCCCCAACCTATCCCCAGACTTCCTCTCCACCCACCACATCCCATTCGACCACCTTCCACACGCTTTCGTGAGAGTCCTTCTTTCTACAGCCAATCTTTTATATACTTGAGCATATTCACTACCTCTTGTCCTGACCACTCTCAGCTTTTAACGGTTTATGCTTAATTTTCCCCTCCTTCTCATAGCTCCGCCCCTGCAATCATTTTAAGCCAGTGATTGCTGATGAAAGGAAGCATTTGCAAGCCAGAAGTGTTCAGCAGCAAGTGAGCTAACTTAGCCAGGATCACAATGTCCAGTTACTGTGGAGATTCTAAACTGTGGGTGAGTACACTGACTTAGCGTACAGCTTTATTTCACTTCGGCTTTGCTTCTTGTTTTTTTAACAGAGAAACACTTCTTTCATCATTATTTAATAAAGATATTTTTATTTGCAATTAACGACTGTTAGTGTTTAGGAAGATTGTAAAAGAAAAATGTTCAAGAAAACAGAGAAGGTTCCTGCATGGGTATCTGTTATATTCGTAACTTTCATAAACCTAAAAAAGATTCGGTCCTCATTTTGCTGTACAAGTTCCTTCCATGTTGCTTTTTTTCGAATTTGACAATAATCACGTTAGTACTTTCCCTTTCTGAGTCTCTTTAAACAAGTTTATGTAAGCCGATTACTGTGCAACTTTAAATGATAAGAATTTATCTTGAAAGCGGACTTGGTTGCTATGAATAATTTTGCAAGAACATTTTTAAAAATTATAGATGTAGTTAAAATACATTATTAGATAAAGAGAAATTTATTGAAATTTCCATTAAGTAAAGTTGAAGAAAGGATTATGTTTTCGGAAAGCATGTCTCCAGAAGTATTTTTTATCATTTTAGTTTCTCTTGTGGGCATGTGCAGAGATCCGGGTTAAAATGCACTGTCTGCACAGCTCCTAAGCCAATTATGAGGCTCTAAAAATATGCTTGGTTATTAATATTCAACATTCTAGTCATTTAACATTCTAGAAAACCATAATTCATGAGAAGTTTACTTCCGTGCGAAAGTTCACTCGGCTTTCTAATTGGCACCTTCTGCCAGTTTTCTGAGAAGATACACTTTTTTAATATGATTTTGGGGATTTTAAATTCCCTGAGGAAATCCAATTGACTGCCTTAATAATTTCTTTTCTTTTTGAGTAGGAATCTTTTTCTCATTCTTAAAAATTATAATCAATGGGATTTTCAATTCCTTGAAGTTCAATTGGCTGGTTTAGTGACATGTTTGCTATTTTGCAATGGCTTAGAGAATCTTTTTTGCGAGTTTTTTACAGTTGAAACTTATCTTTTGAGAAATATACATATAAGTTGTATGCTCTGTTAGTAGAAAAGAAGAAAGTAAATCCATGAAAACATTGTCTACAACGCTATAGAACTGTGTTAATTAAATATACACAAGGGAGAGAGAGAGAGACTGCGAGAAAGAAATTCTGCATGATGGTTTTATTTTGTTTGGACAAGTACCAGTGAGCCAGAGCTCTCGCCTGCACTTAACAGCATCCATAGACGCACAGAGAGTACGAACTAAAGGCTCTCTGCAAGTATCATGCACGTCCATCAAAGGTCTTTGTGAACATCGGGTGTAGGGGATCTGTTAGTGCATTGGGGCAGGCCTTGCGGTCACCATAACAAGACGAAACTCAAGTGCAGACCTGTCAGCAACACACTCTGTGACGACGCTTAATTGGCATCTTAGGTGGCGAGGCAGAAAATGTTTAGAAATTTTCCAGCGTGGTTCCTGGCGCTGGCCTTTGTCAGACACCTAACGAACAGTTACCTCGAAACACTTCCGATCACCCTGACATTGTATGTTGCTGGTATGTGGAACGGTATAACCCCACATTCAGCGACCTCAAAGTTTTTGTCTTGCCGGGGGGGCAAGTCTGTGAAATCCATCGCAGCTGTTTGTAAATATTCCCCTTCACTCTGCTTTAGGCAAAATCTGCCTGGTGCAAATGCATCTTGGTTGCTGGCCTTAGCGATGTTACAGTTGTTACAGCTGTTAACACTGTAAACCTTAAGAAAAAGTTCTGACACCTTCGCATAGCTATGCAGGACGCAGCTGTTATTTTTGGATCCATGACTTCCTGGGGCCGTCGAGATAACAGTAGTGTAAACAGTAGTTGATAAAAATTCCCCTGTTTACATCTACCAAAGACCACAAGCGTTAGAGATTAGTACACAAAAGCGATTTCACCCTCTGTGTTTCTAGTAAATTTCCAGATAAATCATATGGCTGGATCAGACCCATATTTAATGCCTTTTCAGCAATATTTGCATTGACCGACTTCGGTTCCTCATGTACATCCAGGTACTTTGTTCATGTTTGTTACGATGTTATACGCTTGTTCTGTGTGTGTGTGTGTTTTGTGACTGACTGCCGGTTCGTTTGTAGTCTTTCAAGCAAAGCACATTGAGCACGAGGAAATTCTCTCTACATATTTTACTAATAGTACGTACGAGATGTAAGAGCGTATTTTCATCAGTAAGAGACGAATAACTGTATTAAGTAGTAGACCAGAATACTCCTAACATATTCACTGTTGGGCTAGCCAGCAAAAACTTCTAATAGATTCGAGGATAGCTTTTTGCTTTGACCCGAGAGCCCCAGTGTGAATCAAAAGAAAAAAAATCGGCTTGTTCGTTGTAATAATACAAAGAGCTCCTGAGCACCCGACTCTTTCGGGGTTGGAGGGTGCAAGGTTTGTAAAGTCTGGGCTTCCCCCTGCTTGAGAGATTGCTTGCCAAATACACTGATCACAGCCCAGCATTGTCACAACCAGATGTCAGGATAGTCAAACCTGTCCTGGCGTGGACATTGGAGTAAGAAAACTATGGTCACGCTTTGCGAATAATGTAACCATGCGATCCCTAGAAGAAATAATATAAAAACTATGTTAACATGTCAGCCTTATATAACGCAGGGGTGTAGTACAGTCTGATGAAATATGTTAGTTGTGGATATCTTGAGGATTATATATCTTCAGTGTCATCTTTTTTTTTTAAGTATCATGCTCTGTAAAGTTGCCATGGGAAAAAATCTTTAGGACGCTCCTCCGTCTGCAATGCTGCCGAACAAGACAGATTTGTGTGTGAAATGTTTAAGTTGACGATAAACTTGTAATAGGAGTCCCACACAGCATTGAGCTTATTTTTTTAAGGCGGTAAATCTCAGTAGGGAGCCTTTTATTAGAAAAAATTTAGGGACGTCAGCGCCAGCCCATGTCAAAGCGAGAATAACGGGGGGAGAGGGTTTAGTGTTGAGATTTTCGAGCCAGTGGGAATGAAAATGTTAAGCTCATGGCTTACATCCTGAAGCGTCGTTTTTGTTGCCATATTTCATGTGGTACCTCGCTACCTACGTTTTCTGCTTTTGTTAAATTATTATTTATCGTAGAAAGTTCATCGACACACGTCCTTATTCCACTTTCATCAGATTTTCCCACCTACCCAACGTGTCATCATGTCCTTTCCAGTAGCACAAAGAGCATGTATGCTGTTTATCTCTTTCTCGTGATGTTTGTCTTCCACTTTCTTGATTCATAAAACTCTTATAAAAGAGTTAAGTTTTGTCCCAGTGTTTCTCGTGTGAAGACGAAGCAGGTTGTGTCAATGGTGACGGTGATTCTTTTCGACAAGGTTTGTCCAGGGGGTGAATCCAGGGACCTTTGTCAAATGATAATGTGTTCTCCAGGGTTAGTCAACAAGCCAGTCATTTCTGCAGGTTAACTGACATCCTACTTGACAAGGCAGAAAACGTTCTGAACAAAAATTTACGGGTCGTTTGCTTGCTCTCCAGCTTCAATGCTGTTATACGGCAAACATCTTGCTTCGCTAGTGAAAAAAACCGCTTTGTGTTCATTCAAGCGCACAGAACATATCTTTCTAGCTGTCAACATACTACAGCAATCTACCCTCGATGCTGTCAATTTTGTCAGTTTTTTAGAGTGCAAAAGTTTTCGGTTTCTTGGATTGAATTAAGTTGCTAACGACTTTGTTAGAGGAAAGTTTCTTTCCAGCAGATTCAAAGGATGACACTTATTGAAAGACGAAATCGTGGTAACATCATGATAACAAGAATAACTGTATTGCTGTGGACTCTGGATAATGAGGTTTCTCACACTCTCAAAACAATTTGTATAAAAATAATGATCTGGAAAAAAATCGAAGCCACATTGCTCAGAAAACAGTTTTAATAGAGATGAACCCCATCCACTTTTCACTGACTACACAAGAGCTTCACCAAGCGGTCATTATTTCTTGTACAAGTGTGGGCGGGGACACAACTAAACTGAATTTCAACATCAACTTCAACTTCAACATCAACTTATCCCATTAGGGAGATTGCAGGTAGAGGCAACTTGGTTCCCACGATGGGGATCAGGCAGCACTCATCATTACTGGCGTGAGTGAAATGGTGCGGAATTTTTAATGGGAAGTGGTCCACAATGCTGTTTATTTAGCCATGTACAGAGGATTCACTAACTGAAAACAATGTGAACACGATAGTATTATAAGGGTCGAAAATATTCTGTACGTGTTTTCTTATTTACAATCATCATCTTTCCAGAGTTGTTCCCTAAAAAAGCTTCTTACAGTTAGAAGTACAAATGCAAACTGTACATAAGATATATTCATACTTTTGGTAGTCTGATGCCGATTCTTATAACCGAAAGGGAGATGTGGGAGTAAAATAATTCGCGATTACACTATAGAAAGATGTGCACTGTGTCTAGACATTCTTCCACTGTATTTCTCTTCTAAAAAAAAAAAACCATCAAGACAACTATTCAACAGGAATAAAAAAAACGTTCTGACCTTAGATTTGCTCTCTAGAAACCCGATACCAGGGAAATAAATGTCATGAAAAGCAAAATAAAAATTTTCCAATCCTTTCATGCAGACTTTAATAGCGGGGGAGGACGAAACAGGATTAACCTGCTGCAATGGTGGACTAGTGAATAATAAAATTCTTTCTTCCTAAGTCGATACACCGAGCTTTGGGTTTTCTTTTAAATCATCCTATCCTTAACGCAAAACTTTTTTTTTTCGTACTCATCGTGCTTTCTATTAATATTTTATGTTAGGCTTTTTTCCTGATTCTTCTGTAAACAATTTTTTTTTGCATTTGACATTGCGCTAGTAGTAGATGTTTATATATTCACTGTTGCATGTCGCTGTGTGCATTATTTGAAGATCAAGTACTTGTTTATGTTTCCATTTGTGTATTTGAATAAAATGAATGACGTTGGTGGTTTTCTGTAAAGCGGTGAAAACGTGGGCTTACATTTCATCGGCATCTTTACTGACTGTCAAGTGAGTGCGATCTTCTTAAACTGTAAAAGTCATTACTCGGAGACTAAGAGGACTGGAGCCAGGGTTAGTTTTAAAGCATTTCTGCAGAACGAAAAAGGCTGAAATTGTATCCAGTGGGGTGAGAATGTAAAAGATATAATTGGTTAGAGGGTGGGTGAATATTGTGACTCAGGTGACGGGGCAATGATCTGGAAAAGGGGTCAAGTTAATGAAAAGACCATCTGAAGACATTTGTACCTCGGGAGAAAGAGGGTGGTCTGACCTACCCGCTTACGGTCTTTGGTGGGGAGACGGCAAAGGCTGACATATGTTAATGGCACCCTGGCAGGGTTTCACCACAAGAAAGTATGGAAGTACTAGTCTCTCCGTTTTCTTCGCTCCGATTTTCTTGTGCATTGGACTCTCCTGATTCCATGAAATCGTGGCAACGGCATACAACCTAAACCAAAAGGCAAAGTAAACAAAATCAAGATCAGTGCGTGCATCATTTTTTGGGGGGAAGGGGTTTTCATGTTGCCTTGACATGCTTAATTATCTTGTGTTTTATCATTTCACTTTCTTCCGGTTATGCAAATGTATCTATATTTCAGTAATGCTTAGTTTAGTTTAGGAGCCTTGTATTACCGAAGCAAGTGACACCCAGGTCCTCAAATCTGTTGTTGCCATTAGAAGAATCGTAAGAAAATCATTGGTGGGTACCTTTAAATTTAAAGGAAAGTGAAGTGGTTCAATATTCGTGTAGCGCAGCAAACTTCCCTCCAGTCGACCCAGCTGGCACGAATGGGTACTTGACATTTTAGACTTTAGATTGCTAGGGAAGGTAACGAGGGAGAGAGATGAGCACCACCCTCACGCAAAGCTGTCCCCGAGAAAAAGGGAAGTCTCTTACACCTCACTCTCCAACGACCGAGCGACCTTAAATTTGAAATTTTTTTATATAGTATTCGCAAAGTTTTTTCAGTTTTTCTACCAAAAAAGGAGAAACAAAAAGAACGTTTTTTTTTCTCTTTGCACTTTCAGGGGTGCTCAGTCAGAAACTTGATCAGGCGCAATAGTTTTTGAACTGAGAACTTTTACAGGACTGGAGAACGCAGAGCAGGAGAAATACTTTCCAGGGTCAATTTAATATTTGTCCCCTCTATCACGTTTCTATAACCCAAAGGTTGGAACTTTGTCACAGCAGCGTTCAGCACGACACCTCCTGCAGCGCAAGAGCCACGCCCACACGATCGTCATAGAGACTGCCTTCAGTCATCACACGTTGTGAGAACCCCTCGAACATGTGTCAACACTCTCATCTCTACATTTCATTCTCCTTTTCTAGCGCCCCCATAGCTATAGAGGAATGAATGATTTTATTGTCAACTTACCTCTCAATCAAAGGCACTGATTCTCTGGAGACCATGTGCACCACATGGAGAATGCACCACAAAGGTGAAAAAAGAGTCGTCCCGTGCGCTACCCCTACACAAATTTTATTTTTGTGTCCTTCTCAACAACTTCCTGTTTCATGTTCTGCTTACGCCTCATTATTTATCTTAATACCTTTCTTTGTCCTCCTTTTGTTTGCTGAGACTTGATTTCGCGAATATCAAGCAGTATAGCACTGTATACACATGCACACACCTTGCTCGCGCGTCTGTGTATGTGGGAGACATAGTGTGTGGGGAGGAGGGCAGAGAGAGAAATGAACAGAAAGTAATATGTACTTAGGCGAAATTTCTTTAATGTGCTGTTTAGAAG
This sequence comes from Pomacea maculata, assembly GCA_004794325.1. Taxonomy (NCBI): domain Eukaryota; kingdom Metazoa; phylum Mollusca; class Gastropoda; order Architaenioglossa; family Ampullariidae; genus Pomacea; species Pomacea maculata. The sequence continues at coordinate 198,149 of SRHC01001551.1, read as the reverse complement.
GCATGAGGAATAAGGGAGTGAGACGAATATAGTGCTAATTTTTGGAAAAACTCTGGACAACCGGGGCTTCTAGTTCTGCAACCATGTGTTACTTGCGTTTTGTTGTTGTTGTTATTGTTGGTGGTGGTGGTGTTTATAGTGCATTTCCCAACTTTAAAGTAGACTCAATGTGCTGTACAGAAATAATAGCAAACACACACACAAATATGTAAATATAGACTCGACCAAAGCACGCTTAAATGTACCGAAGCAGCAAAAATACAGACACAACAAAACAGCATCTCACAGCAAGGGCGGGGTGAAGAAAAGCTATGAAAAGTTTTATTTCGAAATGTTTTGGATGAACATCTAGTTGCAAGTTTAAAGTAAAGCAGTTCTGGCAACGATGAAGCATTAGTGAGTAAGACAGAAGTTTAGAAATATATTTATGGCGGCGCAAGATGCAGGATGGCACAAAATGCATTTGTCATCAGATTAGTCGACATCGCTCGCATCTATCGAGCCAAAACCTAATTTGCCTAAGACTATGGGAAAGTTAGCATCATAGACTTCTCTCAAACACACATACCTCTCCCCATGAGAATTATAGAAACTAATATATATTATGCATTGATAGAACAAAAACATAAATCACAACATAATGCCACAATTAAAAAATGTGTACTGTTATTATTTACTTATAAATTAATAAATAACTATGATCCGTATCTAATGATGTCATAAAAGGATAATAGAAAAATAAGTATATAGCTGTCAAGCACTTGTTGATCTTTTTCAGAAAGCTATCTGCTTTCTTTAAGTTCTTCCAGATTGCTCTCTAAAGTCACCTTTGCTGTTCTCTCTCTCTCTCTGATATTATTCAGTTGCTACCTGATCGCTTCTAAACTATTTCTGCATTCCTCGTATTTTATTTTCAAATTATTAACCTTAATAGAATAATTATGATGTTTATTCACAGCACTTAAATCTTACTTGTCGTTTTCTTTGAAGTTTATTCTGTTTCCACTGCTCCCCTAATTATTATCGTAGCTCTGGTACTTTTCTGAAAAAATAATATTTATAGAGTGCCATCAGTTTTTTCATGGCAGATGCCGTTATGGGTGTAGGATGTCAATTTAATAAATATATTTAAATATCAAAGTAGTTTTCAGGTTCATCAATATTGTGCAGTTTTGAGTGGCAGACCTTTTGCAGTTATAAAATAATCTAAAGTAAAATAAGTTGGCTTAATGAGAAATTATGAATGATTGACATAACTGTGTATGTATCTGTGTAAGGCTGACATCCATGCTTCGTTACAAATTATTTTTACTTATTATTATTAATTATGTTATTGTTAATTTATACTTATTATTATTAATTCAGATTCGAAAGTCAAAGCTGTGATGATTTATAAAGGTTTTGTTTGTACTAAAATGTAAAAACTTCTTCACTGTGCCATTACGGGACGATGTGAAGTCTTTATATGGAGATGACCAGAGTAAATTACTTCGCGCTTCAGTGGTGCCAAGGTTATTTCCAGGACAAATCTTGTTTATATCTCAGCAAAAAAGACCTCTGTAATGGATCTGATGTTAACCTGAAAATGTCAACATACATTTGCATGTTTTAAAAAATCATTTTGATTTAATACCCTTTTAAAGGAGGCTATATTTTTAAACCTATTTTCTCATTAATTTAGTGTACATTAACTCATTTGGGCCTTGGCTGTGCAATTCCTCCTAAGCTTTTTGGTGGTTTAAACTTTATCCTTCACTTTATCATTTATCTGAAATATCATATGTTAACATAGACTGTACTTTTGTTTTGTCAGATTTTAGATAAATATTATTTCCTCTTGAAATATCTTCAAATGTAACTTGCATGTGTGCTGATGTGCTTCGCACTGAACGATGTTCCGATAAATGCTGAAAATTTCTCTCATAAAGTACCACCAAAAAAAATTCAAAATATGTGCAATACATATGTACATGAGAACAGATACTTGCTAAAATATTTCGTCGATTGGTGCAACAAGCTGTACAGCATGAGCTTACCATCTGTACTAATGGTTATAGATTGGGGAGAACTGGCAGTGTCAGCGATCTTTCTAGTGGGGAAAGTTTGTCGCCAAACTCTGTCCAAAGATTATAGAAGTGTTGAGTTCATGTTCCGTAGAGCCGGAAAAGTTAAATTTGCACAGAAGTGGAAACCTTCCCAGTGAAGCAAAAACAAAATTTCAGACAAAATGGCCAGGCGATAAATTGGCTGAAGAGACTGTCAATAGATGAAATTGTTTAAAGGTAGAAATTGCTTGGTACAGGAATAGAGGAACGTTTTGAAAACAGAGGCAAACGGCAGAGGGCAGTCCCCCCGAGCCGGTTCAATGACGGGACATCACTCAGTCGGCGTTCAGAAATCGTTTCACGCCTGAGTGGTTTTATTTTCAGATTACAGATTTATGACAGGATAGAAGCCATCAAAAACACATTTTCAACTGCATGACTGCCTTCAAATCAACATCTAAGCCCCTAGCCCCTGTTACTTGCGTTTTGATCAACTTTGAGACTCTTTCTTCAACTCCTCCACAGATTTTGTGAAGGATTGACTTCCCGCAGATTTTGGAGAACCTACTCAGCGTCTATAAAGACCTTTTGTTCATGAGAAAATAAATACTCAATGATTTAGTAGATAGATCGGCAAACAGATGGCCATCTGTGTACTTCATACGAATGGTCTACCTGCTGGTAGCGGATTTACCGAGCTCAGATAAGGTAAAAGGCCGAGTAAACATGCATCGAAAATTTACCTGGACGTTTTCCTTACCTTTGCGAAGCTGGTGACGTAGGGTGTTCGTTTCCACGGCGCTACCCGTTCCGTATTGTCTGATACCATCTGGTAAAATCTACCAGGAGTATTAGAATACGGAGTTCGAGGATCTGTCTCTCTTTCGTCGATTTACCCAGCTCTGGTAAATATATCTCAAAAATTTACCCTGAATCGTATAGCCTCCAAACTTTTCACCTTAACTTCATTGTTTCTGGCACTGGTCCTCGGTACCTCTCCGAACTCACTTCTATCCATACGCCCACAAGCTTTCTTCTTTCTTTCTTTCTTTCTTTCTTTCTTTCTTTCTTTCTTTCTTTCTTTCTTTCTTTCTTTCTTTCTGACACCAAGCTTCTGCGAGTCCCACTAGTTAAGGCATGGACACAGGTATTTCTCCTACCAAGCGCCATCAACTTGGAATAGATTACCCTTCAGCCTTCATCGCTATGAAAAAAAACTCCACATCTCGATCAACATTTTTCCTTCCGGTTTTTGTCTTAGAACTTTGAATTAGATTAGTCACGCCCTCTATCTCCCCTCTCTCGGCGTCAGTCTTTTTGTTTCCAAATAAAAACAGTTCAATATTTTTGTTGTCTAATATCTCTATGACGAGTGACATTTGGTCCCGCATGAATCTGTATCACTTCCGTGGTCAGAGTGAATAAATTAGACTTTCTGCGGTTTGTTGGTTGTTGTTTTTTGCTTCTATTATTTGATTGCTCCCTTTATTGTTTTATTTTTTAACTAATTTTTAGGGAAGAACAGAGCAAATAATTTCTTTTTATGATGATGTCGAGTTTCGAGGGTGTTATTCTCAGCATAGAGAGACAGCCCTCTTTGCTCTCAGCCTTTCGCGGACAGGGTGGAGGAAAAGTATGTCAAGAGCTATTTGCGGTGGCTTTTTGTTGTTGTTGTTGTTGTTTTTTTTTTTTAAATAGATAATCGACTTATAAACATACTACTACAGTTTGGCAAAAGCTAATTCGCGATCACAGTTTAATGAAAGAAGCCTGGAAAATTCATCTCGCTCTTCTGCCCCGAGGTCTGTGCTGGCTCTCGACTGCCCTGCCCAAAACAGACATAAAATTCAGCACGTTTTCTATCCATCAAACAAATTAAATATACAGGAAGAATTTTTATTTAAGTGATTGCATTTCCCAACCCTCACATCAAAAGTAACTGGCAAGTTAATCCCTCTAATGTACATTAAATACCGCCAGCTTTTAATACAAAATAAGTGTCCAACGGACAAAATAACGCTAGGAGTTAACTATCTATTCATCCTCTCTGTGCCGTCTGGCACGTGAGGCAACAACAAGGGACCTCCATCTGGTTCTGTCTGCTGCTGTTCTTGGGGTTATCAAGTGATATGCCTTTGCTCTTGAGGACCTTCTCAACTGTTCCCCTGCATATCTCTTTTGGCATCCCTATGTTCCTCTTTCCCTGCAGTGTCCACCGCAAGACTTTTCTGGAGGCACGCGGCACACGTGTCCTAGCCATCGTCAGCGCCGCAGTTGGATTTTTTCTGCTAAGGTGCACGTCACCTCTAGAATGCAAAAAACAAGCCGCGAGAACTCTCTTTTGTAGCGGGTAGCTTTCGTCTTCTTTCGGAGCAGAACATGAAAATGCCTATGTTTGAAGTCTTAGATCTCACAAATATAGCTGAACTATGTACTTCTGTTTGGTAAAATTATGACTTCAAAATTAACGAGGCCCGATCATAACCCAAGAAATGGCACTCGGGAAAAGAGACTAAATACTTGTATTTAATATCTTTGACCTGGGTTAGCCTTTAAAGATTCTCAAAACATGTCCCTCAGAGGAGAGCTGTATTATGAGATTCCTGCTGAGTGAGGTGAGGAAAGAGCCCTTACAGCTTCAAGATTGCCATTGACAGAATGGTATCCTGTGGCACTCATATTTATGGCCGAAAAATTCTCGCTGGGTAGTCTTTTACCGGCTGAAAAAAATAGAGTGACAACAGACCTAAACACGCTTTGTTGCTGACCTTGAGACCCAAGATTAGGCAAATGCAATGTAAATGTATAGACCTTTTTATAACGCTCCCTGCTAGGTCTAAAAGCTCTGGAATGTTTATTATTTCATTTTTCTTTTAGAACTTTCACCGAAAGTGGCGACCCTTTTAATATTTTAATTCCCCGTGTATAATTTACGACTACCTGCTGAGTATGTTCTTTGACACTTTGGGTATTTTTAATCAGTTTTTACTACAGATCGAGGAATGAATGGACAAACTGACAGTAGCAGATTATCTTGACAGATTAGTAACCAAATGGGATACCAACCGTCTGCGATCGTTTAAAGTCTATGAAAATTTGAGAAACATATTCATATCATTTTCGCCATAGAATGCATTTTTGCTGTTGTTTTTGTTGTTGTAGCAGCAGCAGTAGTAGTAGTAGTTAAAGCAGATTTATATACTGCATTTCTCAACCGCAGAGTCGACACAGTGCGCTTTACAAAATAAGTAACTGCAAAATACAGACTGTTTTTTTAAAGCACACGTTTAAATAGATCAAGCTTATTAACAAACAAATATACAGAGACATTGCAACAAATTGAAATTCAAGGTGAAAAAAAATGCTGCAGACAAGGATGGAAGCATCATCAAAAGAATAACAGGAAGAAAGTCGTGGCGATGGGGAGTCTACAGTTGTGTGTTAAGCCATTCGACGAGTCTCAGCAGACACAATCATAGTGCACACAACTCAAGATGTCCAGTCCTTGCACCATTGCATGTTCGAATGTTGACGAAGACAGGTCCAGCAAGACACAGACTGATGGCAGAGACTACGCGTCATCAACACAAAAACCATGCACAACAGTTCACACGAGATCAGATTTCAATCCACGAAGCTGCTAGCCTGCTACACGTATTCGCTTCAATGATGAACATCCACTAATTAGCTTGGTTATTTTGGCTGGCTATTTCCTACCTTTAAAAATTAACGAAATTACATTTGAAAGATTCTTTCACTTATAAGCATCTTACTACTGAACTCTTCTTTTCCTTGTGTTTCATAATAATAATAATCAGCATCATCATAATAATGTTGTATTGTCTATGACTGACAGTTTGTCTGAATTGGTTGGGTAGGATCTGGACCTCTTGCTGAATTCCTCCTGGCCTCACTTCACGGCCTGCTTCCAGTCCAGCGTGCTGGTCTTCGTACCCAACGGGTACCTGTGGTGTGCGAGTATCTTCTACATACCCTATCTCGTCGTTGGAAAACCAGGCTTGCCTCTGCCCCACACTCCATTTAATGCAGCGAAAACAGTAAGAAAAATAGCAGAATCTGGACCACGAAGTCTCTACGAAAAACAATAGCATGTTTCTAAATTTAAAAAAGACTTCGTGGACGGATGTTTGTGCAATGTATTTTCATGGCTAGAATGCACTTGTTTCTGGCAGACCCAGACTTGGTCTCCCCAGAGAAGAAAAAGAAAATAAAGATTTCATATTTGCCCAAGTCTCGTGAGTGACAATAGGCTTGGAAACGAACAACTTGATACGTGTAGGGAATTTACGTTTGAAGAACTACCCACTCCCCTGTCAAATCTTAAAGGATATTATCAATATATTTAAGTAGGCAATTATGAAAAGGATTGAAAAGGTATTTAAAATCTCGAGATAAGCAATATATAGATATATATTCAGCTAAGTTATTTTTAAAATAATAGTTTCCAATCATATCGAATTTGCTACATTTGTAATTATGGAGTTATTCATTCCTGAACGATGTCAAAGGTGAAGATAGTATGAAAGAATGTTGTTAAATATTTCTTAATTAACATTTCTTAATACGTTCAATATTTCTCGGTGCACTCTCAATCATCTCCTGTCACTGACGCTTGGTTTGTTGTTTGTTTGTTTGTTTTTTTGTTGTTATTGTTGTCTTTTTTTTTGTTTTTGTTTTTGTTTTTGTTTTTTGTCGTTTTTTGGGGTTTTTTTTTTTTTTTTTTTTTTGATTCACCGTCGTTAATCACCGTTAAGGCAGTGATCACCCTTTACTGCCAGAAATCAGCGAGTTTTCGCATTGTTCTTCGTTCTCCATACATCTTAGTCGCTTTTTCGTGGATCCTGTTCAGTGCAGTGAACCCTGTTGTCTGAGATATTGCGCTATACAAATTAACTTATTATTATTATTAAGAAAAACCCACACTAGAAGTGAAAACGATGGAGCTTACAGAAGTTACGGTTTAAATTTACATTTGAAAGCAGGATTTTACAGCGGATGTATGTACACTAATTTTTAAAACTTTAAAAATTATAATGATGATAAGGATAAGAAACATACTAGAAGTAAATGTTTGTTTCAGATTATTTCAGTACTCTTGACAGTTTGTGCAATCATCGCTGTCTTGTCAGAATATGGCTTCCAGTCAAAAACCATTCCCTACCCAACCGCCTACTACATCGCTCGCTTTGTGGAGGGGACCACTTACGTGAGTACATTTTTTTGTCCTTATTATATTCCATTACATAGTGTGGTACTTTTAATTGTGAATGTCGTCATAAAAAAGAAGAACGATTGACCTACGCAAGCACAATATGGACCTTATTCACCATGCAAGTGCCATCTTGAAATATTGGATTAGGAATTCACTTCCCATTCCCCATTTACGCCTGGTCTGCTCACCGTGTAAAAGTTATGGACTCTTTATTGTGGGGAAGAAAGATGAAGATGCTCATGTAGGCTAGCTCTGCATGTTACCTTCCTGCATGTTGACACATAAACGTTAGCGCGCTTGTCCACACATATGCGATATAATAATCGTTTACCAGTATTCGGTACAGACACCAGAACCTTTCTTAGGGGGCAGACAGACGAGGCATCTGTCTAGGGCCCCGCGCTTTTGATTAAAACCGTGGTGATAGTGGCGTCGAGGGCCCCGCACATGCCCTATGCCTCGGGCCCCGCGGGGACTAAGAACGGGCCTGACCGACACATACAGTGAAGTAGACTTGTCACAGCAGAGAAGAATTCTATTAACATGCGCATCGACTTGTGTTGTCCAATTTCTCACTACTTATCGTCACACCGCTGGAAAGAAATAATAATAGTGAAAGCTATTTATATAGCGCCATATCCCAATTCTGTGAGCAACCCCATGGGTCTTTACAAATAATATTAATTGTAACAACAACAGTAATAAGCATGATAGAGAGAAATTGAAGAAACTAACCAAGACGACAGGAAAGAAAAGGGGAACGAGTGGAACGGGGATGGGTGTAGTGCTATATCTAACAACTGAACGAATAAAGCATCCAACATGTCTATGAAATTAAAATAAATGTAAAAATTATGGGGTGGGGGAGCTTAGAGCGAGAAGTAAACGGAGAACCAGATTTGTCTGTGTTGCCTGGCGGCACATTTCCAGTGATGCGTATAGATGTATAGATGTTTAACATAGGAAGGAGGTGGGCAGTGAACAACTCCACGCTGCCAGTGAGCGACCTTCACATTCTTGCCTCCTCAGCATCTGTTTCGAGGGGACGGCTGCCCTTCCCCCCACCCCCCATATTTTCTCCGTCGAAAATTTAGTTTAAATCTGCAATTGTTTGTCATCGGATAAATCATTAGCAAGAACAGATCAAGAATGTTAAGGATACACTTCCGGAAGTCAAACGAGACAGTTTGCCTCAAGTCCTCAAACGTTTTGACACATTGCACATGTTTCGTCTCGATGTACACAAACAAGAAACAGGACTGAGATGAAAATGGCGTCGTGGAAAAAAAGGACTGTTTGTCAACAGAGCAGCTGCAGCCACGAACCTATCGAGAAATACAATCCAGCCATGGACGTGTATAGGTGGATTGCAGTCTGTCTGCCGAGACCAACGCTCAGCTTCTTGCGAAGTTCTCAGCAGTTAGCCTCGGCGAGCCTAAACAATGAATGTGACTAAACCGGAAGCTTTGTAGTCTCGTGCCTCGTTTTATAGTTGTTAACTGGAAAAAAAGCAGTCCAGTAATACAAGTTTGTAGTCCAGCAGATCACGGGGATCATAGCAGGTCAAATAATGGACTCAAATAATGCGTTCATACTATGATTCGATCCTGCTCATCTTTTTTATACAAAAAATCCGTTGTTTTGAGATGCAAGAGACAGGAAGTGACTTAGACGACGTCGTAAAACAACATGCAATGGTTGGGGTGGGAAAGTATTCATTTGCAAGGGGTACACGACATATATTAATGAACAGAGTCACTGGGAGTGACAGACCAAGCTATACATATTAGCTTATTTTCTTAGAATGCAACAGCGTGCGCACACAGAGGATTAGGATGAAATTTATACAAGCGTTTGCGGAAGATAAAAAGTAATTACGACTAAGGTCAAGTCTGCGAAAAGGTCGTCAGTTTCCCGTCGGTAGAACTAAAATAACCGGTAAAAAAAAGGAATTTATTCTTTCTGTATTAACGTCACTCGCTTGGACATCTTAGAGTTGCAGTAAGAAAACGCTTTTTAATGCGCATATTAAATAAGCGATTTTTTTAGTGTCAGAAGTAATAAATTGCTGACGTTATTTTCTTTGTTTTTATCTTTCCCTCAGAAGATGTAGGGAAATGTGTTAATGTGTGTGAGGGGATAGAAGGGAACTAGGGTACAATTAAGCAAGCGAACCATGTATATAATATATTATTTGATACTTCAGTAGCTAGGGTACGTGGTCACCGTGCAGTGGAGTAGGAACCAGAGGGGCAAGGTTAGAGGGAAGTAGCGCCTCCTCAAAAAAAAAAAACCTGAGGAGCCAAAAATATGAAAGCTGAGCATCTTCTTGCGCCACTGCCATTGTTGGCCATGAATAATATTACATGGTGCTGAAGAAGGTTTAGAGACTAATTAGGTGTGAATTAAAGGTTGTGACAATATACCGGCCAGTCAAAACAAAGTGTAACTTTAATTAATTTGTTCGTTGTCAGCCTTATGATAGGCCTTTAAAGATTTTAATGTTGCCAAACATTCAGCTACTATACCTGTTTTAATGTTGGATTTTTTGTCTTATTCCTTTTTCAGTTGTTGGCAGCAGCACTGACGCAGATAGAGCGATGTAAGGGTGTAATTACATCAGGCGTGTTGTTCATCTACTGGCTGCTGTTATCTATTCTGGATGCTGTGCCTCTCTACTCTTACATCATGTTGAAAGTAAATAATGTCCTACGTCCATAGACGTTTTGTCTTTTATTTTATTATCTTTTTAAGCTTTGATGTTCAAATTATGATAGGTTTGAAACAGAATTTATTTATTTTTTATAAATTTTATGTTTACTATTTCAAATCATTCTGTTCGATGTTTCAATGAATAAAATAATGTGCTTTTTAATGGCTTTCAGCATATTTTATTTAGTGTGTACTTGTGTGTGAAGGTATATATGTGTGTGTGTGAGATAATGGTGTTTGTGTTAGAAAGTGATGGCCTTATTAACATTGAGAACAGTTTTGAGGATGGAATAATTTTTACATCTGAAGAAACTAGTTTATTTCTCTCTGTGTATATTCAAACAGTTTTGCCTGTCCTTTTGTTATAACCGCACAATTTAGCTAAAACTGTAAGCGCACCACGCAAATACCTTACAGCATTATTTTCTTTGCTTTCAGATGCCAGAAGAAGACATAGTTCGTTTTTCAATATTTCTTCTGTCCTACGTCCTCATACTGATTCAACTTTTCCTGCAGGCTTTCTTCGCAGACATTCCCAGAAATTGGCACTCAGGAGTAAGAGAGCTTCGCTTAAACATAGCTTATTCGAACTCGTTATTATAAATATGCTTTCTATGCAGTTTGTAATTGTGCAAGAACATGAACTGAAGTCCTTCTTTGATTTGTCTCAGAATCCTGAAACTCAATTACATCTAGTTATTAGGCTCGTTAGCTGTTAGTCAACAGAGACAGAGCACTATAATGATAAAATGATTTATTAAAGTCTAGAAGAGATACACCTAAGAGGAAAATGTAGAAATCTACAACTCTAGTGGTGGTATTATGAAGCAAGGATAGATCACTTCACTTGGGCAACATGGGTAACTTAAGAAACAAGCTTCCTGTTTCCAAAATTAGAAAAGGGTGTCCAGACTCCCTCAGATGTTGTTTTGTCCCTAGAGCTAGAGTTATAAAGCAGTGGTAAAGGTGGCCTGGGGTAAAGAAACATGAAATAATATCCGAGGAGTCAGGGCACCACTTTATAACTTTGGAAATGATGCTTTTCCTGGAGTTCTTTATTTTGCCTCAGGCAAACAATTTACCCTCACTACAAAAACTATGTCCCCTAAAGAGACCTGTAAGCCAGCATAAGTAGGTGTAGTTGTCAGATATAAGTATAATGCCAAGCAGTTAAGCTAATTTCTCAAATTTCTGCCGGTGTTTGATAAAGGAAGAAAAGTTGGGTAAGGGGTGCAATGACTTTATATATATATGTTTATTAAATTTTTTCCCATCAGGCTTGTCCGGAAATTAAGGCAACATTTCTCTCACAACTTACGTTTTCATGGATGACAAAGTAAGACAGTTTAAACTTTCTGGTGACTAAAAATGTTATTATAATAGTACATTTGTATCGTGCAATTTCATGAATATGCTCATTGCCCTTTATGATAACAAAAGGCAGCACAGATGTTACATAACAGCCTTTCTATACTTTTCATGCACAAACATGCATGCACACACACACACAAAAAGATATGTACAGTTCAAGGGCAAAGTAAGTGCAAATTTAGAAAATGAATTGTGGGTGTGGTATCTTGCCCACCTATGTAAGCACAGGAAAATGTTGCATGGGTGTGTGTGTGTGTGCATGCATGTATGTTGTTTCATGTGATTGCAAGTCTAGGTGTGTAATGTCAGTAAATGAACATATGCATAAGCATATAAACACTTAGACTGCATGTGTTCGCAATTTACACCCTAATATCTTGCTTGTGATGTTTTCATATTTGTCAGTGACAAATATTATGTGATATATATATATGTGTGTTTGTGCAGATTGCACTTGTTTCCACTCTTTTAGACAAATAGATATTCTGACTGGAAAATGGAAAAACAAAAGCACAGGCAAACTGCAAATACTATCTGTAGGTTATGACCAAATGCATAGGGATTATCTCAACTGAATCAGAATACCTACATGGATGTTTTATTTTTTTTCCCTGTTCAATATTTGCGGATGTCTGGACTACAGGTTGATTGTCTCTGGCTTTAAGAGACCACTAGAGGCTCATGACCTTTGGTCTCTGAATCCTCGTGACGAGAGCACCTCGGTTGTGCCAGCTTTTGAGGAGGCATTGATTACTGCAAAAGCACACAAAAACCGCCATTTTGCCAATGGGTAAACTATCCTTTATCTCTTTATCAGTTTTTGATCTGTTTTGCATGTGCATGCACAGCATGTGTCTTTGAATGGATAAGCAGTTAGGTCGGTCTTTGTAGCCTTTATGGTGTGTGTGTATGCATGTAGGTGATGTGTGTGTGTGCTGCATGTGTTTGTCCCTCAAGGAGTAAGTCGGGTCTTGACTGTGCTTTGTGTATTTGTGTTTGTGTATGTGTGTGTTATTGAGAAAGAAAATGGGGTGCACATGTTTATATTTTACAAGGATGATTGATGATTGATGCCTGTTTCCAACCCTCATATTGCAGGACGTAATTATTTTCTCACTTCAAGTGCTCCAAGATCTATTCTTTGAACAAACATTTGGAAAAATAAGATAATAAATCACCTTTTATTTCAGGGACTCCTACAGTTCTTTTCCTTCAGTACCGTATAAATGCAAAGGTCATGTAATCGTGGATGACAAGAAAAATGTACCCATGAGAAGCAACAGCCATGATGATGTAAATGAAAATGCCACAGAAATTCTACCCCTTCTGAGTGATGGACCAAGCTCAGACTACAGGTTGGATCAGCATACAGTATGTCTTAGTCCTACTGCTTTCAGAGAGCAAGTGGGTCTGGTCAAGATGGTTCTTTAGAATAGTTTGACTTTTTAAAAGTTCTTATAATAATCTAGATCCTGCTAATTTAATTCTTCGTATGCTGTTACTCATATTTATCATATACAACATGCACTTTTTCAAACATGACACTGCATCTTCATACCTTTTCATGTTACTTGTAAATCTTGTCAAGCAGTAGAGTCATGAGCCTTTTTTTTAACTCATTCTTTCCTGAAACATGATGGTACAAAATAAAAAATATGCTTGATTGGATTTATTTCTAAAATATATTTTTTCTCTATTTTGTAAATATTTATGTACAATTTATAATTATTGTCATAACAAGCTGATGTAAATGCTTTCAGGTCAGTAGACAAAATGCAGCATCAGTCACAAAATACAGGCACAGTTCAAGGACCAAATATTAGATGGAGCTTAACACATGTCCTGATCAGAACCTATCGTATTGATGTCATGCTGTCCTACATGTGCAAGTTCTTCTCAGACATTTTGCAGTACATAAGCCCACTCTTGCTTGGGTAAGTGTGGTAAGTGTTTATTTGAAACACTCATATTGCTGCATTTCAGCAGTGTGTGAGTCATGTTTAACACATTAACACTACCATATCTGTGCAGTGTTATTTAGATTGAAGTTTTTGCATATCATTTTATGGTGACTCGCTCTCATTCACAGGATGCTGGAGTTGGAAGAGGTACTTTTGTGTACAAGTAGCTATCTATTGTCATATAATTATATGTGTCAAATGACTGATGAAAATTTCCCTCTCATTTTTAAGAAAACTGCTACCATGGATGTGTTACAGACTTTTTATCAAGCATATCCAGACACCATATGACCAGCCATGGAAGGGCTTTTTTATTGCAAGTGCCATGTTGGCAGCATCCTGGACACAAACTGCTTTTTATCATCAGCACTACCACATTGCCATGACAACTGGTATGCGCATGAAAATTGCCCTTATGTCCACCATTTACAAAAAGGTTGGTTTATTTCTGTAGGATTATTACACTTGAAACAGCAAAAGTGACTTTTTCATAGCTGCTCATAAGACTTAAGTGTATGACTTGCAATAAACTGATTGGTTTTTGGTTCATTGTGGTAACTTGGCCACCTGGGCTTCATAAAGGAGATATGGCTAACATTTTAGCACTCATAGATGAATAGTTATTATGCATGAAAAATAGTTCTAGGTATACAGAGATAAAATAATAAAAAAATAAATAAATAAAATAATGTAGGCTACAATAACCCAAAAACACTCTCTTGATCAGTGCATTTTTTTGCAATCATTGTTGATGTAGTTTGGGAATATTTTTATCCATGGCTCTTATGCAGTAGTTGTAACAGAATTGTAAGAAACAAAATTGTACTGTATTAGTGTATTAACTGTAGTTAGACCATGAAAGCTGTTTGACTCAATGCCTTGAAGGGTTTCCTTTCTGTGCCATCTGCTACTGATGCAGTCATTACGGCTGAGTAATAAAGGTCACCAGGAAGGTGGAACAGTTGGAGAGGTGGTGAACCTGATGGCAGTGGACTGTCAGCGTGTTCAAGATATGATGAGCTACACTTGGATGGTCTGGTCCATACCACTGCAAGTGAGTTGAGTGGACAAAGGGAAAACTGACTACAGAAGATTTCCCTTATATTCCAAGAGTACACAAGTCCTACATTTTACAAAAAATTTTCCCCTGCTATTGAAACTACATTGCCAGAAGGAATATTAACTCATCCATCAAACATTTTTCATCTGAAAAAAAGAAAATAAATGTACAAAATAGTTAATTTATCATAAAGCAAAAGGTAAAGACCAAAGAATTATTCTACAAAAGCTCTACAGCATCATAATTTTCTTTGGAAATACCTAAATTTTATTCAAGACTCATTTAGGCACTTTATACATTACTCTCCAGTAAATGTAAGCGTAATAGCTAGAAGTAACCTTTTTAAAAAAGTTTCTGAAGTTAAACAAGCCTCACAGGCACTTTTTGTTTCTGAAAATAAGTGTGGATGGTCATGCAAATATTCTAAAAAACAACAGCTAACTGTAAATAACATGAAAATGAATCAGTGTAACAGCCAACACATAGTTCATTACACTATTTACTCATATTTGTCAAAAAATAAATCTGTCAAACATATCTGAGAATGGCTAAAACAAATTATATAGTGATCTGTTGAACAATTTAGAATTTAACATGCTGAACTTTTTGTATCTGCATTACCATGATATGTACATGTCAATGGAAACTTTGGCATACCCAAGTGTTTCTTTCATGCTTCATAGGCACACCATCCTAGCAGTATTGTCTTATCCATCTGTCCTTGCTACAGGTAATGTTAGCAGTATATCTACTATGGGACACGCTTGGATTGTCAGTGCTTGCTGGAGTAGTGCTTCTTGTAATTCTTGTGCCAGTTAATGGCTATCTGGCATTCCATCAACAGAACTTGCAGAAGCAGAATCTTCAGTGGAAAGATCGTCGTGTGAAACTAATACATGAAATCTTAAGTGGCATCAAGGTATTACCTTTATGTTTGCTTGCTTATCTCTGCAACATTATGAATCTGTTTTTTAATTCCTGTATTCACTTTGGGGGCTTCTTAGACTTACAAAAACTTTTGCATTTTATGTCTTAACAATTTGTCTTTGCCTGTTCCAGACAGATGTCTTTGCTGTTCTGCCGATATATATTTTTCTCTGTTTAAGTGTCAGCTTGTTAACAAGTTTTTTTTCAGTCAGAAAAATCCTTTACAACTATGTTTGATTGTCTAGCCTTTTACTCAAAATAGCTGAAGGGTTTGTTTTTTTTTTGAGTGGGGTTGGTGTAAAATTATTCCTCGGACTTCCAGCCAGTTAATCTGTTTGATTTTGTTCTAGTGTTCTTGCTTAATGCTATTTATATGCCAAGTCATTTCCTATCATATTATTTTTGTAGTACTCACATGGAATCATTTTTTAAAATGCTATTAGTTATTTTAATTATTTATTAATCCTTTTATTCCTATTGTAAATGCATGAATTAGCTTGTTCCTATAAAATGATTTGGTGGAATATTCATTAAATCATTTTGCTTTAAAACTTCTTCAAATTAGGTTTAGTACAGTTATCACAGTTTTCTTATCTGTTAAAAGGAGTTCCTTATATTATCTTTAGGTTCTAAAGCTGTATGCATGGGAGACATCATTTGAGGAAAAAGTGCTCAACATCCGCAGAGATGAAATCAAAGTTTTAACTAAAGTGGCACATCTCAATGCATTCAGCATTTTCATCTGGACATGTGCACCATATCTAGTAAGTATAACTGATACTATACCTGGCTGACAGTGAGTAAGTCACAAGAATATAACTGTGAGTTTTCTATTATCAAAGGATAAAGAACTGGAGAAAATAATATGTAATTATCTTCTGACTTGTCAATGATATGGGTATTTTATTTTTTTGACTGTTTGAAGGTCACTCTAGCCACGTTTGCCACCTACGTACTAAGTGATCCAGAGGCAAGGCTTGATGCCAACAAGGCATTTGTCACACTATCTTTGTTCAACATCCTGCAGTTTCCTATTTCATTCATTCCAGAAATGATCTCTTTTACTGCTCAGGTATTACTGATAAGCTTCAAATTTTTATTGTTTAGTTTGGGGGTTTTTTTCTTGAAGGGGGAGTGGTGGTTTGTCATCATTTATTTTAAAAAAATCTGCAGTACTGAAGTTTATGACATAATTTATTTGATTTTAAGAATATATTTATATTTAGTTTTTCATGATGGCAAAAATGACCATATATTCAACCAGCTACAAAAGCATTGTACATTTTCTGGAACATAGTGGACTTAAAAAATTTTTCTTGAGCAATTTTGGTATCAGATAAAGTGGAAAATCATTTTCTGTTTGATCAAGCAAGTTTCATATACTTAGTCTATAGTAACATAATGCTTTTCTTCAGTGTCCACTGAAATCATACTTGTGTGTGTGTGTGTAGGCATTAGTATCCATTAAACGCATTGAGAAGTTTCTTAAACAAGAGGAACTGGATCCCAGTCTTGTCAGCAAAAGTTCTATGACAGGTCAGTCTAAGGAAAACATTTTAAAAAGCAGATAAATGTTATGTTGTCAGGAAGAGAAATTACAATATTAACATATGTAGTAAGAAGGATAGTGGAAAAAAAATAATAGGGATTGCTACATCATTATCATAATTATTAGTGATACTTTCTTTACGTCTAATTAACACCCTACTGGAACTTACTGCTTTAGTAACAATAAAGAAGTTACAACATAAACATGTTCGCATTTCATGTTCAATTTATTCTACTTTTAACTCTTCATATACAGTTTGCACCTGAAAGTGTGAACATCTTCATAGTTAAAGCTCAACTGCATCAATACAACCATATTAAATGAGTTAAAAATAAAAAAAATACCTGTATTGCAGAAAATGAGGCATGTAAACAATTTATGTATCTTAAATCTTATGTATCAATAAAGTATTATCTTATCTTATCTTAAATAAAAGAATAGCAGCTTTAAGTTACTCCTCTCCTTCAATATGGTGATATAGTATGCCCTTCCACATTTCAACCTGTTAAATAAGTTTCATTTCATTGAACTTCTTATGATTAACAGTGTACATCTCATAAGAATTTTTTTTAACAGTAATGCTACATAATGAAATGGTTGTTTTCAGCAGTTCTGTAGTTATTGATATTTTTTAAATACTTTTAGGCAACAGTTTTTTTAATTCTGCATTAATCTAACTGTATACTCAAGGAGACAACACACTAGCTGGCAGTAAACTATATGATGAATAATTATATCATATGTAAAGATTTGCAGTCATTAATATAATTTGATTTAGTGTTTATTGTATCTTAAAACACTTATGTTTTCAAGCCCAATACACACTTTACTTTCAAGCTTCCTGCCTTTTTCAGAGAAAACCATTCAAATTGAAAGAGGTCACTTCAGTTGGGACAGTCAGAATGTACATTCAACCTTGAGCAGGTGACCACAATAACTTACATTTACAATTATTTGTAAAGGAAAATATAAAATAGAAGGTAAAGAGTGGCTGGAACAAATTGATAAATTCAAGCATCTTTTAAAATCTAACTTGTGCATCAAGAGCCCTATTTTTATTGAATATACTTCCAATGCTTGCATTGTTATAATGTGGATTCAACCTGACTTGCAGTATCAATATTGAGATCTCAGAAGGGGAGCTAGTTGCCGTTGTGGGTAATGTAGGAAGTGGCAAGTCCTCACTTCTGGCAGCCATGCTGGGCGAAATCCAGTCTCTCCGAGGCAAGGTGGTCGTCAAGGTCTGGCAAACATTGCTGCATTATGCCCCTTAGCAGATGTATTACAAATGGGGAATTACAAATGCCAGCATTCTGATTTACATCTGGTTAAATTCTTTATGAATTAGTTAAGATAATCTATAAACTATAATTTTATATATGTATTTATAAAATTGTAATTATAAGTATATAAGTTTCTACATGTTGCACAGCTAGTCAACTTTTGCGATTAGATCTTTGTAGTTACCTAAAAAGTAACTTTCGATTACACAGGTTACATAATTCTTTTGGGAGGAAGTGAGAATTCGGCATGAATGTGCCCTGTGAGACTCCACAGACATCACATTTCAATGCAATCAACATGGTCCAAAAAGACATGCTCTGCTAGTTCGATCCATCAGTGAAAGACTTTGACTGTTATGTAGAATGTTTCACCATATACTTTGAAGCAAATGATATTAGGGATGATATATGAGAGCATATTTTGTCTGTCATCAATGCCAAGTGAAATTCCTTTCTGTAGTCATTATGCTCATCTGACAAACCTCACACAGAAACATATGACACTGTTGTTGAAATGTATCACCCAAGACATTGGTGATTGCAAGAAAGCAAAAGAAAACCCACAAATTTCACAACTGGAATCAGTTCGAACACAAAAATGTGAATGATTTTGCAGCTGAACTCAGAAAACCTGCATCCACTTGTGAGTTTGATATATTTCCTCAGATAGAACTTAGAGATCATTTGGTTTGTGGACTTTCTGATAAAGCAATACAGAAAAAAAAGCTGTTAGAGAAAAAACTCATATTCATTACAGCAATTCTTATTACTCAGACAGTGGCAGCCATGGTCAACCAGTCTGCTGCTCCAAACCTTGTGAGACAATTTCAATAGATACATGCAATGCCAAAGAGTAGCACAGATTGTAGCAGCCAGTACTTATGAACATCAGTTTACCCAGTATGCCAGATGTTATTATTGTAGTAAACAGCATGCCACAGTTGACTGCCCTTTCAAAGTTCTATAAATGCAACAACTGCAAAAATTGTTTGATTTATTAGGCAGCTTGTATTCATTCTAAATCACAGAAGGAAGAGAGTGAAGATGATCCCCACAATCGACAGTGTTTTCTGGAACACATTTCCAAACCACAGAATGAACCATACAGTGTGACACTATGCTGCAGAATGCAAACCTGTACAGTTTTAAATTGACACAGGTGTTGACAACACTGTGGCCCACATCCAGGCCCATGTGTACAGAGTCATTGGTCAACATTTTACAACTGCACTGCTCTGACTGTCTTTGCTGGCCATTTAAAGAGTGGCAGAAACTTGACTAGTGGGCTGTTGGTTGGGCTCAACATTATTAAAATTACTATGTAGAAGACAAGTTTACTACAGTCTCATAGCATATTATTGTTAGCCAGTATTTTTCATGTCCTTTCTTTATTATCGTTGGTCAGTGGAGAGAGTGCTGTGTTATAAAAGTGCTCTATTATTATTAGCAGTGGTAGTAATAAAAGGCAAAGTATTTGATTACACACCTTGGTGGATACGTTAATTTTGGGGAATAATGGCAGGCATCCTGATCTGCATCTGGTTGAATTCTTTCCAAATATTATTAGACTTTAGCCACTTATATTGTGTGTTTAACTTCACAAATAAACTATTGTTAACTTTTGCTGACTACTAAATGAAAGAACATTATTATGGCCACAGGGAAATGTTGCCTATGTACCTCAGCAAGCATGGATTCAGAATGCCTCTTTGAAGGACAACATCCTATTTGGTCGAGTGTTTGATTCCAGACGTTTCAAAAAAGTCTTGAGTTCATGTGCACTTACAGCGGACATTTCCATACTCCCTGGTGGAGAGCTGACTGAAATAGGAGAAAAGGTATGTTACTGTCCTTATGCTGCAACCATGTCTGTGTGAGAAGTGAGAAGATAATGGGTAATGAAAGATGAAATGGTTTTTTTTTTTTTGGAGGGGTATGGTTTGCTGGTTGGTGAGTGAGCCACTGGTTTCTTTTGGGTTGCTTCATGTGTTCTTTTGTTCTGCATTCTGCGTGTCCCATTAAGTTTAAAATTTTTAATTCAATTAAATCTAGTAGTGAAAGACCTTATTTCAGACAGATGCCTGTAAAACAGAATAAAAGACAAAAAAAGCAAAACTATGATAAAGAAAACAAGAAACATTAATGAAGATGTCAATGAACAAAACATAAGTCACACCTTTTGACAAGAATACTAGCAACAACAGTCAGTATTTTGCTCTCCATGAGCAGAGTATAAGCACAAAAGAAGTGATTTTACTGGTTTTCTTTTTGCAGGGTATCAACTTAAGTGGAGGTCAGAAGCAGCGTGTCAGCTTAGCACGTGCTGTGTATGCAGATGCAGATGTTTATCTTATAGATGATCCACTTTCCGCAGTGGACAGTCATGTAGGAAAACATATATTCCGCAATGTTATCAGTGACAAGGGTCTTCTAAAGCACAAGGTTTGTCAGGAATAATTCTAATTTGACATAACATAAGAGGTGGCCACTACAAATAATAATAATAAAAGAATTTATAAAATACATTTCCCCCAAATCGTACACAAGAAAAACATTATTTATTTTAATAAAAACTGAAATGCAGACCATTCATGATGGCTGTAAAAGAACTCAGTCTTGACCTTGACCGGCATCTATCATTGTGGGTAGCACCTGGATAGACGCGGCAGCTGGCGGGGCCGCCACCTATTGTGGGTGATAGCAGGTCTTTTACAGGACGACTGGTCCAGTCTTTGTAAGCTATTTCTTTCTCTGGCCATCACGGCGTCAGCTACCCTCCAATTAAGGTTCCTTGAAGGACATTCTTCGACAGGGTGTTGTGCCGGGTCACATGGCTAAAGAAGACCAGCTTATGTCGCTTGACTGTTGAAAGTAGAGGTTCCTGGTGAATTACGAGTGTGGCAATTTTGTTTTGTACAAAGTCGTTAGTTCTATGTTCTCTGTATGAGATCCGGAGCAGCCTCCTCAGGCACTTGCTCTCGAATGCCTGGATTCTTCTTTCCGTCTCTTTGGTTCACAGAGATCTAGAATGTCATTTGTGACCTTTGTCACCTGGGCTGTTGACATTAGCCCCTCTTTGATGTTTCTATCGAGGGTGTCTACATCACATTTCACCAGGTTCAGTGCGGCAAATTTTCCTTCAACTGTGGCCTTGAAGACTTCTAAAGTTAGAGGGGAAGAACATACTGATAGGGTAAATGTCCTCCCCTAAGCTGATCACATCCTCGTGGGGTGAGATGTTAGAGACCTCACTTTTCTTGGGGCCAACTTTACCTCCTCTCCCTCACTGCCTTACCTTTCCCAACCCTCTATGGAGTCAGGTATCCATTCCCACAAATTGGGTCAACTAGGATAAATTTTCTGCGCTGCTTGGGTATCAATCCAGTGTACCTTTTTCAAATGCCAGCACTCTAACCACTCAGCCACCTGCTTCCCCTACAGACTGATAGGCTTTTTTGAAAACTAAGAAAACTGATATCACATACTGGTGCTCCATTAATTATTAATCGTTTATTATTAATTATTAAGATATATAGCCCTCATGTTTGTATGCAGGTCTCTCCACAACAAAAGAGAGGGTATTCACCTAAAATTGAGGAAACAGTATCTTACACTGACAAAAATTACAATCTACTAGACCTTTAAGACATTTTGAACCAAATTTGACCATTTTGGCTGAAACTATAACGAGAAAACATTCTCCCCTAGACCCGTGTACTTGTGACACATGCTGTACACTGGCTGCCACTAGTAGACACAGTCGTGTTACTGCAAGAGGGAAGGATTGTGGAGGCAGGATCATATCTGCAGTTAATGAGACGTAATGGACCCTTGGCACAATACTTACACTTTGTGCTATCAACTTCAGATGACACCGACGCTGAAGATGATCCGGAAGGTAAGTCCAAATAAAAGAGGCCACTAGACATGGTTGGAAGGCCTGAATCAGAATAAAATCACCTGATATTGTTTTGACTGAGCAAAAATACTCAAGTGTTTCACAGATTTTAATTTGTGTCATTGTTATGAAAGAATATGCATATTTGCTGATAAAGAAGTTTCATACTGCAGTATCAAAAAAAATAATTCCTTTCGAATTTGGAAGTTATCTTCATTCTTGTTCTCAACTATATGTTATTTTCATTCTCAAGCAGATGCAAATGCTTCATTCAGTACAGTATCTTATGTCAATATTAAGCAGTAAGGTGTAAAAGACAACTAAATTTCTTGTAAAGCATAACTGACGGCTTTGTGACTTTTACAAATGTTAAACATGTAGTAGAATTATGTCTAGCAGTTACAGGTTCAGTAAAGCGTGCTTAGGTAGACATCATGATCTCTGTGCAGTGTTTCAACTGCGATGCAAGATGATGGAGCATGTGGAGTCTGTCACCAGTACATCAGAGGGAGGAACTTCTGGTGATGATGCAGCCTTCGCCAGAGAGAGCAGAAGGTCTCAGTTTATAAATAGTTGTTAAACGAGTTAGAACTCAGTTATTGTATTATAAGATATTTATCGAGTTCCAAGTTTTTCCTTAAGTACTTGATATTGGCCTTGGAGAACTGAGCATGTGGAAGGAGGGTGTCCTAGTCTGGCTATCCACATTAACATAAAAAATACAGGAGCTGATATATAATTATCACAATGCCAGCTTCAGTTAAAAATAATGTCACAGCTCACGGGCCCCCATCCCTGCCTTTTCCTGCTCTAGGGGACTTGCATGATGTTAATCAAGGTATGTGCTTAAAGAACATTCATAAGCAAAGTACTTACACATTCAGATTAACTCCTCTCACATTGTCCCATTTACTATTTATACTTCCATACACACTGCTGCTACTTCTTGCTACCTCTGTCATCAACTCGCACACATAGAACACAAAGCATCCATTTAACGCTGGTGTTGTTGTTGCCACCATAGCACTGCAAGTTTGTCGATGCCTTCCTGATTATAGCACAATGCTTCCTTGGTGATTGATGTCACAGTACTGCCAACCTGGATGAATAGCAAGTTTACAATAGTAGTTAATCTCTCAGCTGGCGGTGTCTATCCCTTTCCCAACCCTCTAAGGAGTCAGGTACCCATTCCACAGCTGGGTCTACTGGGACATTGGGGATGGGTGTTCACTGTATTTAATCTTTGGGCATGGATTCTGCTGCTGTAACTGTTAGACTATCTAGCTGCTTCCCCATCATAAGGTAAAATTGTTATCACTGTATGTGAATCCTTTTTCTTAAAGCTGTGATTAGTGGCTTTGTTATCTTCTAGCCTAGTGGCCTTTCTTATTATCTGCGTGTAGACATCATGTCATGTAATAGTTCATCATTTTGTATAGCCTCATATCTTTACAAAAATCCCTTTTCATGTCTGTTGAACTATGTTCCTTGAGCAGTGTTGTTTTTATGACGACAATGAGCAACTTTATTCATCCCAAGGGGCAATTGAAACATGTGAAATATGTTCCATTACTTTGTATAAAAAGTTCTGATTACAAAATAAGTTCTAGATACAAGGGAAAAAGTATGAACAAGTGACAATCTAAAGAAAAAAGCAAAAATAAAAAATGCAATCTTACCTCTAGACCATCCATATGCACACCTATAACATCTCGCTCATGCACTCACAGTCTGTGATTGAGCAGCTGAACTGCAGATGACACAAATGATTTCAGGTGCCTATTCTACATTAAGGCATAGCAAAATGCTTACCGGAACTTAATAATAACACAAATTCGTCTGGTTGCCTTTTGTCGGTGTATTTTTGTCAGTTGATTGCTTAAAAGATTTTTCTTCTAGAGGTGGTTTCATGCTAGAGGAGGGACATAACTGCAGTACCTAGTGAAAACCCAATGACCAGTCTTGTGAACAGATGTTGCTCACAGTTTCCCAAGTGGAGAACTTAATCCAGTACTTTTTAGTTCTCACTGCAGTGGTGATGAGCAAGTGTTTTGACCATCAATTCTGCTGGAGTTGAAACACCTTTTCAAACCAAACATAGCATTTATACCATTCTCATATAAAGGTTAACAATCTGCTTGGACAAAATTTTATTTTCTTTTATTATATATATATTATACGTTTATTATATATATATTTTAAGTTAATAACTTTAGAAAATCAGTCCTTCTTACAGATCCTTGACTTTTATAGATAGGACTAAGGGAGTTAAGAGCTAGACATTTGGATCAGAGGCAAAACCACATTATTGATTGATCATTTCTGAATGATTTCTTTTATTTTATAAAATGTAAAAATCTTAAAGAAATAATAAACAAACTGCTTTGATTAGATCAAGTTTCACCAGTTCAGATACTCATCAGTTTCCATTAGAGATGTATTAAACAAATATCCATAAATATGCAGACATGCATAAGCAAATGTGCATGTTATTGCATCTACCCATGTCTCTCTTTCATACACACACACAAGCACACAAAGAATTTACCCACGTCCTAAAATAATATGATACATTTTTCCTTATGATTTTCAAACAAATTCCTTTTTTTTTTTTATGTTCTTATATTTTAAAATAGGTTCTTACAATCTGAGGAAAGTAAAAGTCTCCCACCTCGCTCTCCCAGTGCTGCCATTATGATTTCTCCTTTTGCTGCACAGTTGACAGAGGAGGAGCAGGCTGCTACTGGCAGTGTAAGTCTTTTCACCAACACTACATATAAATTAAACCTCTTTTTAACTGTTGGCAGAATATGTTGTTGGAGATATACAACTGAATCCTCAGCAGGACATTTCGGTCATCATCCTCATATCAGACATCTTATGCAAATGTAGATGCATATTCCTGAGTCATAAGTAAAACATTATGCTTAAATTAAAACTAATTCTGATGTATAATGACGTGTTACAGCATTATTTTATCACACAGTTATATTTTATTTTAGGTGAAGATCACTGTATTTGGTTCATATGCATACCATGTGGGACGCCTGTCTTGTGTGGTCATTTTCCTGCTGTTTGCAATGTACCAAGTGACCAATATCTATGCCAGTTTCTGGCTCGCTGAATGGACTGAGAACCCCGTTATTCTGTCTTCTAATGCTACAGCTTTGAATGTCCAAAAAACCAACAAATATTATCTGACTTTCTATGGGGTGTTTGGAGCATTACAAGGTAAGAGTAGTTTCCGTACATACATATAATGCTCTGTGTTTTCTTATTTAAAGAAAAGTAAAAAAAAATAAGATGCTTGCCAAATATCATTGAGATAATTAAGCTGGAAAAGTGAAAAAAAAGACATTCTTCATCTGTAAAACTGGATGTCCTAATGGTAAAGTGTTTTACACCTCACTTGTTTTTCTCTCTAGCTGTATTCATCAGTCTCTATGCTTGGCTTGCTGCCACACAAATGGTAAAAGCAGCTGGAAATATGCATGCTGCAATGCTGGATCGGGTCTTAAGGTCTCCTATGAGCTTTTTTGACACCACACCATCAGGAAGAATTGTAAACAGGTCATTAGTTTTTTTCCTGTTTTAATATTAATATTTGTTTTGTTGTATTGGGCTTTATGTAATGCTACTGAAGTTTGTTTCTGATAATATTGAGCTAATGTTTTTATCAGGAGCTTAGCACATACATCAGTTATTTAGGTTGTTTTGATTTGTGCAGAAATTGAATAAACTCTGATTCTGAAGGCAAACATCTCAGCCTGCAAAGCTAGTGGGTTAGTAGTGGGCCCCAGTGGGTAAGTAGCCCACTACTAACCCACTAGTTTTGCAAACTGGGATATATTTAGCTGAAGGAAAGTCTAATCACAAGGTCAAAAACCTATATCTGCTGACACTCTTGATAGTAATAACAGCCAAGAAAAAAGTATTAAAAAATGATTTAAATCTTTACAAAATTACTTGCTCCTTCAATTTCATTCTGTCCTAATTCAAGAGTTGCCTTGATTGGTTGTTACATTAGTCTTTTTTTGGCAGAGGGAGGGATCAGGGCAGAGAAAGAGGGGGGAGGTTCTGTCCATCCAGTGGTACTACTACAGTACTGCATTACTTTTTTGCTTAAATGAAGTTAGTGATATCAAGGTGGTACTTTAAAAAAAGACTTTTATGCTATAAACTGTCATGTTTACAGATTTGCACGTGATGTTGAGACAATAGACAACACATTACCTCAGATTTTCTTCATGTTTGTCATGTGCGTGTTTTCCGTTTTGAGCACCCTGTGTGTCATCTCCATCACCACTCCATTGTTCATGTCTGTCATCTTTCCTTTGGCTGTTGGATACTATGCCCTACAAGTAAGACATTCTTCTGGTTTGTTTATTTGATTGAAAAGATTAACATTTTCTTTCTTTTGTGGGCTGAGACAATTTTTCCAGGACTGGAATATGTGAAGGAGAGCATATATGTGTGCAGAAGTGTATTTGTTCAGGCATAGGTGCATGCCTGTCCTTTAGTGCATAATGTAAATCATGCTTGTACAGGGGTGGGGAACCTTTTTTCTTCCAAAGACTAATTATATATTTGTACGCCATGCAGAATTATCAACTTAAAAATTAGCCTGCTGTATTTGTTCAATCTGTATTTTTGCCACTTTGCATTAACACTCCCAGCCTGCCTATAGCACTGACTGTCCACAGAGTCAGGCTGCTGACAAGAGGTACATGTGTCTATCCCATCATGTACTTATGTGTAACCTCGATATTCTGAGATCAACATTCCTTACTTGTCCCTCACAATTTATATTGTTTTTGTGATTCACTTAACATATCCACCTGTAGTTGCCTTGGCAAGGTCAGACCATATGATTTTGCAGGCCTCATGTGGCCTGCAGGCCAGATATTCCCTGCCCAGGATCCAAAAGAAAGTGTACATATATTGGCTTAGCAAAAGATAAAATCTTAAATACTGAGAATAAGTTTATAGCCAGAATTTTTTTTAACTTTCAGCGGTTCTTTGTGCCAACTTCTCGTCAACTGAAACGATTGGAGGCTGTGACTCGTTCTCCAATCTACAACCACTTTAGTGAGACGCTATCAGGAGCAAGTGTTATTCGGGCTTTTGGAGCCACTAATCGTTTTGTTAGAGAGTGTCTGCAGAGAATAGACAAAAACCAGGTCTTCTATTTTGCTGGCATCACTGCTAACAGGTATCTTTATCCATAAGGGAATTTGTTGTTACTGTATCACAATTAAACTATTATTTATTATGAAGATTAGCATGACTAGGTTCAGCCATACAATGTAAGGAAGGAACACTTCGTTCATTTATTCACCTCTTGACTAGTACCAGTTGACAAACTGTTATGCAGGTCCACTGGGACTGGTCGTATACAGCAGTTGACAAGACTGACCAGTTAGCCCTTGGGTTGGTCCTTAAAGACCAATCCACTCCTTTATATTTGCAAGCCAGTTCTTCTTCAGTCCATTTTAGCATCAACCCTCCTTTTAAGATACCCTGAAAGACAGTTTAGATGGTGTGTTGTGCTGGATCACATGCCCTAACCAGACCCCTTACGCTGCTTGACTGTTGTGAGGAGTTCCTGGTGTCTTCCAATGGCAGCAACTATGCTCTGCACAACGTCATTGGTTTTATATTTCTTGTATAAGATCCAGAGCAACTCCTCAGGCACTTGTTTTTGAATGCCTGTATTCCCTTTTCCATATCAACAAGCAGATTCCACTTTTCACATCTGAACAACAGATTGGAAGTACAAGGGACTTTTAAAACATGTAATTGATAGCAAATGTGATGCTGTGCTAGATTCATCCTAGCCTTTGCTGCTTTCGCAATCCTTATGCAGACCTCTGCATTGAAGCTGCTGTCTTAGAAAAGTTGGATTCCAAGTATTTAATGCTGCTCACTTCTTTGAGCCATGCTCCATTCATGCAGGTCTACTTTCCCATTGCCATTGACTTGTCAGTGCTAGTCTCCATGCTATATTCTGCTGTTTGTTGGTAAGATTTCGTAGTTAACCATTGGTGCCTACCATTATATTCATGATGTCATCTGCAAAATGTAGACTGCATATAGGCCTCCCACTGATGGAAATGGAGGTGTGATAGTTGTGAAGGGTTTCTTGCATGAAGGTCTCCAAAAAAATGTTGAATGGTACCAGCACAAGGGGCACCTTTGATGACGCCCACTGTTGTGTCAAAGAAAGCTTTTTTTGGGTTATCCAGTAGTACTGTGTACACTAAGCTATTGTACAGTGTTTCTTTGACTTGGATGAGGCCCTTGTCAATGTTAAATGCTTGCATCACATGCAACAGCTCTTTTTTAAGTCAGTGTAGTTGTGGAAGAGATCCTGCTGGTGCTGTAGATTTTTTTTTCTACAATCTGGATGCAGCAGTGGAAGATTTGTTCAGTTGTGCTTCTGCCTGATATAAATAGCAGTTTCTCCTCAGTGGTGTTGATGCTATTCTGGATTACTTTTAGCATCACTTTGCTTAGGTTGACTGATTAGGCTTGTTCTGTGTTTTGGCGCTGCTTACTCAATTTGTTGAGTACAGCAGTGCTATCCAAAAGAGGGTGATCATTGCAGTTTTTGATGACTGACATCTTGTGTTGATCTGTCTTGGTAAGAGTCTTTAGTAGTTGATAGGCCCTTTCACTGTTCTCTCATGCCATTTTTTCCTCTCTGCTCTGACACTGGCCTTTGATCCAGTTCTCATTATCTTCCTCCATCCCCTTTTTTATCATAGTTCACTGGTTTAGACATGGAAACTGTTTCAGGGCTGCTTTTCTTCTCTTTTTTCAAGGCTCTCCTTTGATCACAAAGATCTAGGATGTTATTCGTGATCCACAGTTTTCATTTCCTCTTTTTGTAACCGTAGCACTTCTTGGGCTATTGAAAGTAGCATCTTTTTATGTTTACAACGAGGGTGACTACATCACAGTGTACCATGTTCAGGGTAGTGAGAATGTCCTTTCTTGGTACTGTCTTTATGAATCTTTCCATCTGTTTTCAAAACTCCTCCACTTCACTGTCTTTGTAAATGGAAGTTGGAATGTGAACATGCTGACATTATGAGGCCTGGCAGTGATACAAATGGGAATCAGCATACTGGAAGTGTGTGTACAGTTGATGACAGTTCCAACTACAAGGAAACTTATGCCGTGCTCATGTCTGGTTTCCTTTCCACTGTATCAGAGTCTGTGATTTTCATCAGTTGCCGTCTCCCAAAAACCTGGCCATTTGACCTCTACCAGTCCGACAATGTCCCAACAAAAAAAAACAATCTTAATGAAAAAGTACAAGTTATTTGCAGCATGTATGTAACCTTCAGTGATTGTCAAAGCCATTTTGCATAGTCCTGCACTCATCCTATTCTATTTTTTACAAGTACAGTAACTAAGGGATGGCCACCTATAGCCCAGTGTCCTTCACACAGACTAAGCCTAAGAAGTTTTTCACCCAGCCCATGTCCTAAGCTAAATAAATACCCAGTGGGTTTTATCCTGCATCATCTTCACCCAACATCACTGTTTATTCACATCCTGTCTGTACTCCAGAAATCTGGTTGTGCAAAACTGAAGTACCTGTAGAAGCCACTGCAACTGTAATGATCTACTTTACACTTGAAAGGGGATAGTGTTTAAAAACATGCTGTAGTCTTCTTCTGTGTGAAATGTGAAATAGCCAGGTGGAGTAGTTCTTTACAAATTTAAGACTATCCTTACATAACTTTTGTACTACCTCACTATCAATGATGAATACAAACTTTAGTGACCTATATTTTACTGACAATGTAATCTCTACAGGTGGCTTGGAGTGTGGATAGAAATGGTCAGCAGCAGCATTGTTTTTGCCAGCTGTGTGTTTGTCTTGGTCACGCCTGATATAACAGGGGGTCAGGCAGGTTTATCGATCACCTATGCCTTACAGGTCAGTTAGGTTGGAAGTGACAGTTATTCCAGATAATCCACTTGCTAAACTCTGGCTCTTGTAGAACTAGTTTTGATTTATTTATCTCTGAATCATTTTTAAATTGCTTCAATGAAATTTCAAATATTCTTTAAAAGTTTCATTATCACAGAAAAACAATGACGTTTGTCCCAGCAATTGTGCACACTTCACTTCACTTTCACATACAGCCAGACACTTCCATATTCTTTTACAAAGACAATAAAATAGGACTATTCTGCCTAAGTAAGCTCTGTCCAGCTTTATCATAACAAAATAAAAATGATTATTTCTTATTCAACTCTCAAAAATATCATCAAAATTACCTGCATAACCAAAGAGTCTCTCACATGTTAGTTACCACATATCCAAAACACAGTCAAAGAAAATTATTCATGCAGTTCAGTCCTGATTAAAGACTAAACCTATCTCAGTGTGAGGCCTAGAAACAAAAACAAATTCTTTTACAAACAAAAGTTCACTGACCATAAACTCAAAGCTGTCACAAGGAAATGATATGCCACAAGTTTGACAAACTTCATATCATCACTGTGGACTCAAACACGATAACCCTGACATCACTTTTGGGGGTTGAGGTAGTTCCATATTTAGCAGTACAGTAAAGGCATTGTGTCTAGAGGTTGTCATCAGTAAATATACCCCAATTCTTGGGTGAAGCTTGACTTGGGCGTGAACAAAACATGCTAACTTTTCACACCCAGGCATGCACACACAACTCTTGCTCCTTTTTAAGAAAAAAATCATCTGATGTCACCTGTTTTTGACAAATTTATACTGCCATTTGTAGTGACAGGTTTGTTTTTCAGATAACGCAAGCCTTGAAGTGGCTTGTCCGTACTGTAAGTGATCTAGAGACCAACATTGTCTCTGTGGAAAGGGTGCAAGAATACTCGGAACTTAAGACTGAGGTCAGAAAACTAAGCTTATCATTCACTATTATTTTGAAAAATATAATTACAAGAATTCTCAGGCCCTTCTCTTTACAGATCATACACACTAGAATTTTTACAGATCATACATGCTAGAACAGTTTTAAGTTATAGAAAAAAAATCTTACTTTCAAAACAGCAATATGCTGAGAACAATTACAGTAGTCCATAATGCAATCCTTACAATAATCCTGCAGAAAAAACTTATATTCGCCCAATATTCCTTTTTTTACCAGGCTCCTCGTGTGACATCAGTAAGGCCAAGATTAGGTTGGCCTAGTCATGGAAATGTCATATTGGCAAATTATTCTACACGGTATAGGCCTGGACTTGACCTGGTTTTGAAGCATATTGATGTCAATATCAGGGGTGGTGAAAAGGTAGGCAAGGAGTTCATGTCTGAAACAAGTCTTTATTTTGAATATCATAATGGTATAACTTCTGTCTGTGCTGTTCTTCTTTATAGGCGTACCAAGATGTTTTTTGCATTTTATGTGTTTTATTTCATCTTGATAGAGATGTTAACAATATTCTGTTACTTGTAACTTGCAGGTGGGTATAGTAGGAAGAACAGGTGCTGGCAAGTCTTCACTGACCCTTGCACTCTTCAGGTTAATAGAGGCAGCAACAGGAACCATCAGTATTGATGGAGTTGATATAAGCTCTCTTGGATTGTGTGACTTGCGCTCCAGAATTACCATCCTGCCACAGGTAATCAGCAAATGTTTTATGCAGCATTTGCTTCATTTCTCTTGTGGTCAAAGTCCTTTAGAAGCTGTCACTTTCTTTTGGAATGTCTAACAAGAACTTTTGTGGTATTCTGGCTATTCAGGGTACAACTTTAACGTAAATGAGTAAAATCTTAAAAAATGTCATTATTTATGACAATACATTCTCTGCCAGTATTCTCATGAATACACTACAGGATTTTTTTAATACTTTAAAAAAAAAAAAAAGATAAAACAGGTGTCCGGGATTTGAAATCTTTCCAGGATCCAGTAGTCTTCTCTGGAAGTTTACGCATGAACCTTGACCCCTTTGGCCAGTTTTGTGACCGAGAACTGTGGGATGCACTTCATCATGCTCATCTGATAAGCTTTGTGCGGGAGTTACCCAATGGTCTAGAATATCACTGTGGTGAAGAGGGGCGACATCTCAGGTAAAAGAAAAAGACAATTTAAAGATAAAAAAAATAATGTATAAGGGACTGAAGAAGCAAAAGCTAATCCATAAAGAACTTTTTTGCATTTTCTTTACAAAAAAATAAGTTACATACACACACAGTTACTGTTGTGAATTAATAAAATGATGTCCTTTTACCTAAGCAGATGTGATGCCTTTCTACATCGTGTGTGTTTTTGTTTTTTTTTTCCATTGATTTCTTTGTTTAGATCTTCTGAGTCTGTTGCATTTGTCTGTTTCACTTTTTTATCTTATTTTTCCCCATTCTGGACTGCTGTTTCTTCAAAATGAGATCATTGGTACCATATTTCTGTTTTCACTGTATGTTCTTGTGATTCTGTGTATATGTTCCTTGATTCTTGCCCTCTTTTTCTTACCCCTCTGGCAGTGGTACCATTGGACCTGCCTATTGGGCTCCTCTTTGATCTAATTGTTAATCACTTGCATTGATTTTATTATTCACCAGCCGGCCAGAACAGCTTATTTGTCATTTTGTTGCTGCACAGCCACAGCAGTCCCTGTCAGATATGTTTTTCTCATGTTTACTGGTTATTATAACGCTGATTCCATTTCCAAATTACCGTTTGTATTTCCACAGTGATTTCTTCTAGTGCATGCTACATGTCAACTTGTCATGCTCATTTAAAATTCCTATGCAATTGTTCATGATGCTAGAATATTGCTTTTACAGAACACCCAGTAAGAAAAAAGGTTTCATGTTTTTTTATCAGTTCCATGACATTCTTGAACACTCTGCAAGGAAGGACATTTATTATCAATGATTTCAATGTGCACTTCAAGGACAGTGACAACTTTACTGCTAAGAAGCTCTGTGGTTTAATTTGAATCAGTCTATGTGCAGTCTAAATCATAAACATTGATCTCATTGTTTAACATCTATCGGACAATATCTGCAATACATTCTTAGTTGGTGGTCTTGAGGTTAAAGAGTTCAGTGTTCTGCTGCCCAACTTATTTATCTTCCGTAAACATTACTCCTAACAACCTTTCCCATAATGCTGGTCCTTTTTCACACCCTTCCTTTTGCAATATGTTAGTCTCAGTTCTTGTTCATTGGTTCCTCTTTGTGTTTTCTGTATTTGATTTTTATTCTTTGTTAGTTCTGTTGTTTATTATTTTATAGTTTATATGTTGTTTGATTTCCTGTCCCTCGTATGCTGTCTATGTTTCATTCTTGTTCTTAAGCGCTAAGAGCATACTCGACAGGAGGGTGAGTATGCACTTTACAAAGTTTGCATTTATTATTAACCAGCCAAGATTATACATATTTACAACTTATTTTCATAATTTTTCCAGCAGGTGTAATTATATAGGTTTGCCGTCTGACACATAATTAAAGATGCCCACATTTAATCATGTCACTGAAATGTTTTCTGTCGTGATCTAGTGTGGGGCAGAGGCAGCTGTTATGTCTGGCAAGAGGACTATTACGCAGAACAAAAATCTTGATTCTAGATGAACCAACTGCAGCTGTTGACTTAGAGACAGATCTCTTGATACAGGGTACAATTCGTAAAGAATTTGCAGACTGCACTACAATAACCATAGCACACAGACTCAACACCATAATGGACTATGATAGGTTAGTACAAATTTGCAACATTAGAGACTTGGAAGATGTACGAAAATGGAAAGGCACTTGCAGTATTTTTTTTTTTCCCAAAGAGGAATTAAATTGAAATAAAGTATTCCAGATGATGGCTTCTTATCCAGCATATGTCTTGTCACTTCAGTCCCGACTGCATAAAGTACTAAAGAATTTACCAGTTAAAAATGGTTCCTGGCAAATGAAAATTAAACTAGACTTTTATCCTTTCAGGCAAATTTCGTTCATTAATCTCTTATTTTTTCCAGTCAAAATTCATTATAACCATGTAATAACTACATTCTTTAAAGCCTAATTTAGACTTACAACTTTAACTTACGTGGGGGACTTAGTAAGTGAAAGTGGCATTTGTGTTAGGTGTTCATTGTTCATTTCACATTACTGCAGAAAAGTTATAATCCTCACCTCTTCTCACTGTGTACAGAGTCTTAGTACTGGCTGATGGACAAGTGAAAGAATTTGACAAGCCAAATACACTACTAAATGACAAGGACAGCATCTTCTATGGACTGGCACATGATGCTGGCCTGCTGTGAGGTCTAAAACTTGTGCAATCCTTGCATCAACTTCCAAAAATTTTGTCCAGGAACTTGCCATCTACATTGTATAAGTTTTAATATGTTCAGTTGCTATGCTTCTGATTTCTTGCTAGGTCTCTTCATTTCCATGTTATCATAACTAAATTTAATATTACTTTCAAAGATAGAAAAAAAGTAAAAAAATTATTGATCTAACCTTTCAGATTAAAATACACACTTTGATGAATGGTCCTACCATTGACAGAACACTTTGCTTATAATGGCACCTCCAAATGTGCATTGAAAAGCCTTGAAATGCTATCAAATAACAATACAATGTACTTTAAGACAAACATACACCTGAATTCACTTGTGCACTCAGCAGAAGTTCAAGAAAAACAGATAAAAATTTTGTATATATATATATACACAGAAATATTTTTTAAATGTGCACAAAACCTTTAAGTCTTGCTGCATTTTTCCAAATCTCGCTCTGGGAACCATTTCTACTCTGTTCCCCTCTTACTCCTCATTCTTTTCACAGCATTGCCACTTGTGACAAGTCATGTCAGTGTAACGGTTGTGTGCTTCTTTTGTTACTATTACACTATTTTTTATGACTTGAATTTTTGTATGTTACCAGAGTTCTTTGTTGACTTATTTGTAAGAAGAAATATGTGATAGGTGTGTGTGTGTTCAGGAAAGATGACGTCCGCTATTTTACTTAAATTTCAGCTTACACAAGCATTCTTGGTATGCATGGGTCATGTATGGCAGGGCCTTACTGTACAGCCTATATGTATGTGAAAATAATTACAGTGGAACATCTGTTTGCAAGATCCCCAAAATACACTTCCACATGAACAGTCATCTGCTATTGCAGTTTACCTGTGACAGTTCTCTCAAATATGTTTACACTGGCAACTGAAACCTACATTAATAGCACAATTCAATTTATTTATAAGATGCCTAGATACTTCATACTCATTTTGGGGGGACTTTTAATATTCAGTTTTGTATGGTAAACTAGACTATTTCAGCTAGTCTACTTTTATTTTTACATACTACTTGACGGAATTAAATCTAACTTGTCATATTTCAACCTGTTCAGACTTAAGAAATAGCAATATGTTGTGTGATCAGATTTCCTAGCTCTCATATAAAAACAAATAGAAGAAAGCTTGTGAAAAATCAGCAGATGTATCTGTATGAAAAGACAGGAACTAGTATTCTTTACCAGTTTTAACTATGGCCCACTAAGCATATGCAGGGATGGGAGTGTGCTGCAGGCAGGGAAGGTTTTTGCAAGATACTTGCAGCATTGCAAGCAGTGACCACAGTAAACAGGTTGTTCGAAAGAACTGTGACTTTTCAGCAACAAGAGACAAGCATATTGTACACATTTTAGTCTTTCCATTTTTCTGTACCTATTAAGCGCAGATATCACTTTAAGATACAAGATCATGCAGGTTTTAAAAATAAGCAGTATTTAGAAAATGAAGAGACCTTTCTGTATTGTTACTGTTATGCTAAGATCTGATTAGCATAAATCGCAAAGACTATATTAAATTTTCATTAATTGTAACAATTGTAATGTACATTGTATTACCAGTTAAAATAATATACACATGCAGAAAATCAACTGGTGTTCAAGCTTTTTCTTGCATTATTACTAGCAGTACATTTATATATATACTTTATAGAGCACCTGTGCCATAGTAGGCCTTGCTATGTATTTGTGTAGTATTTGGGTATTTGTTGATAAGTTTCAATCTCAGAGAATTTACTGAATTATACAAAGTTCAAAGCATATGTTATGATCCGCAACTGTTTTTGGCATCATAAGCCTACATTTTATATTTGCTTGCTTTATTGTCAAAGTCAAGCGTTTGATTATGTGTGTATATATTATATATGTTGCATCTTTTATGCTGCAGTTTTTAATCAAGAATTTTCAAATCAGTATTTTCGTAAAAAGGATGTTAAACACATACACTGCCATTTTATGTTTTTCTTTACTTCAATACAGGATGATTTATCTACATTTACAAATTGTTATCATGTATTTGTCTATTGTTACTAGACTGGCTGGTATTGTAATAAAACTTGGATAGACACTTGCTAAAAAAAATAGTCAGTTTGTAAAATAATAATAATAACACATATAGATTAATGCAAAAGAACATGCAAACAGCTAAAGAACGTCTTATGTCAAGATGAAAGATATATAGTATTTGCTCCCAGCTTGCTCAATCCAGTTGAAGAACTGTAAGCAAGACTGCAAATGCCAAACCCCCACTACAGTTCCAATAAAGTTAGCTTATAAAGTGTTTATCCTTGCCTGTCACAGTAGGTGGTGTGAAGTCAAAATAAGATGACGACACAACAAAATGTAGGTTGCAACAGACTATGTACTTCATGCCAAAGGCTACCATAAGAAACATCTCATTCCAGATGGTCCAGGTTGCATTGGATAGACACAATTCAGTCCTGCTTGTCATATATGTGTGTATCCTTGCACACGTGCATTATGTATGAGATTCAAGCTAATACTTCACCATCAGTATTTAGCATATTAAGGGAGCACTGGAATCAACAGACAACAGAATCACTCCAGCAGCAAAGCACACCATTATCAATCTTTCATCTGTTTCTCTTACAGATTTTTGGCTCATGGTACTAATAATGCTCAAACTTAAAAAGAGTTGTCTATAGTGTTTGTTCAAATACACTGATAAAGATCAATGTAAACATAAAAGATAAAGTCAAATGTACATCAGATATATTGGCATAGTTCTTTATGTTGGTGAAAGCTTACATTTTGAATAAGTCTCCAGACAGTTATTTCCTCCAGGTTTTTACTACTTAGCTACTTCATGAATGGAATTTTCCTCAAAATTTACTGTACTGGTAATTTTGCATCCGTGATTTTAATTTCAGCTGTGCAAGTCTTTAAAGTAAATAATAATAATACATGAAAGATTTGTAAAGTGTATACTCTTCGCACTTAAATAAAAGTTTGCCCTTGTATGTTTTCTATCTGCATGAAGGAAAGAGGGAGTGAATGAATGAATACAATTTATTTTAGTCAGGCAATTAAATATTGTTTAAATTGATTATGCAATACATTAACAATATCCTCTCTTTAACGCAACATTAGCAACAAACTAAGCCCTATAGGAGTGAACAACATAAAAGTAAAACATGAACCAACTTTTCTTATCCCATATCCCCTTGAGCTTCACCACCTTCTTCTCACACATCATTCCAGTTCTATCACATTCCAAATATCTCTAGGTAACATTGCAAAATTTATACTTTTTTACAGTTTTGATGGATAGATAATAAAATGTCTGCATGTACATTTAACACGAACCTTTCAAACTAAAAAATATATGAAGACAGTAACATTTATGTAAAAAAAAAGTTAAAAAGAAAAAGTACTTATGCACCATTATATGTTTTCCGGATGTGTATTGCCTCCCACCCACCACAAAGTAGTAGGGACTGGGTATCTTTTGCATAGTCCTCAAGACCTATTTAACATTTCCTCTTAACATCACTTAAATATTGTTTGGGTCTGAGTTTTAATGAGATTAAAATATATTTTGTTAACCATCAAAACTATACAATAGTTCTACAAATTTTGGACTGCTGTCTATAGAGTTCTTGAAGGTGTTCAAATTTGTTGTACATTTAAAGTTATTTGGCAATTTGCAGTAACTCTTAATGAAAAGTAACCTTTGCATTTAGTAAAAGAATGTCTGATAACTACTTTGCCATTTGAATTTCTAGAAACGTTACTTTGTGGTGGTACGAAAAATATTTCCATATCTATATCATTGCATCCATAAAAAAGCTCTAAGAGCTAGGTTCCCTGATTCTCTCTTATAAGACTCTCAGAGTAAGACATATTTACATTCTAAAAGTATTCAACTGGTCGCTTAAAAAAAGTGCTTTAATGAAGTTCTTCTTACCAAAGATCTGTACAGATCCATAAAGATATGTTCTTTGCATTCCAGAACAGTGGCAAATTTTCTATATCCGCAGCATGTAGCACTAATCATGGTGTGCCTCTGACAATCGCCGTTGAAGGGTTGAATGCGTAATTGTGTGGGTGATCGAGAGTGATGTTTTGTAATTTATTGTTTATGAGATCTCCCACCAAAGAAATTTTTTATCTCTTGATGACAGAAAAACACAATAAAGACGTATTTGTGCCTCTACAATGCTATAAACACACACTTCTATCATGAACGGGATATACGTTCATGCTTCTATGATCTGTGATCCCAAACCGTTTTACCCGCAAGTATCGAAAAGATAAAATTGCAAAATCACTTCACCTTCTTCGGCTATTCGATATCCAGGAATTTTTCCTAACCGATTAAAAAAAGTCCCTATCATCCAGGACATCAACAGTTCATTAACGACATATGCCCCTCTGTTCATTTCGATCATACCGGAAATGTTCTCCTTTCTGTTCAAAGGGATCTTTGCACTTCCGCTAGTGGAAAGTGATGCTATCATCGGAGGTACGTTATGTACTAAGTTTGTTTTGTTTGTTTTTAAAAGGGACTTTGCCTGGCACATGCAGAGTAGGAATCAGTGAGATATATGCAAAACTACATCATTCCAGCCATAAATCAGTATAGAGACAATCGCGTTTATGCTTGCTTCTCTAAATGTGCCTGTTACGAGACCCGATGTGTCAACGTCCCCCAATGCAGTAAGTCAGGTGGTCCGCGGATGTCAGTCATCTTATGTCAGCAAAGTGATATTTATCACCAAAATATCTCATCAAAAACAATTACATTCATCGCATTAAAATCGTAATAATAACTTTGCGAAGTATGTAATTTTATGTAAACTTGTTACTGTCACAAAAGTACATCTAGTTTTGAATTGTAATGAAACATGTGAGGTAATTTAAATTTGAAATTAATGATACAGTGATATTAGGCCTTGGTGGTTCGCCATATTTTTTTATTTTAGTAAAGTGGTCCGCGGTCCGAACTACTTTGGTAATGGTATGCGCATTCATATTTCCATTTACCCGCCAAAATGGAAAATTAGTGCTTCATTCGTGAAAGAAAAACTTAAAACATTGTATATTGAACAGTAGGCTAGCTATCTATTTATTAAAGAGTTGTGTTTCTTTTATATTCAGTTCTACATCAGCGATACCAGTTTCATAAAATGACAAATTGCAATAAAAAAGATTCTCTACTGAGTCAATATCTTCTAGCTACACAAAACATGCATTTAAATTTTAGAATCTGCAGACACTAAGTGAGAAGAGCAGTGGAAAGGGAGATGAAAGGAAAGGGCTGGACATGGGGTCACTTGGAGCTGGTTTCAGCCGATTGACATCGGTGGCGGACTCTGGTTGAAGCCTTATGTGCAACCTGATGCGTAAAGAGGAATATATGTAGATAGCAGACACTAAGCATAACCAATGTTATTATTTTATTGTCAGGTTAATGTCACAGAGTGTGTGGATGTCCTTGAGTTTGTCTGTTTCATACTATCTATTATATAACCTCAGATATAAATCTTTATTCGTGCTGTGTGAAATTGTAAATAAATGTATTTGTATTTTTATATTTAATGAATTAGTTTATTTGGGGAAAATACCTGAGTGTGTGTTGTAATCTTTATATATTGTGCAGATTCATAGATAACTTACTGTGACAAATGAGGCAGGGAGAAGGATGGGCCTATCTCTCCCAAGGGGAAAGGGGACACTTCACCTGACTTTCGCCCTCTCACACCCCCTCACCTGCCTATTTGCACATCCACACGCGTACACACTGGTATCACTTTCACCCGCTTGTGCAAACACAACTGACAAAACAGTTGTACAACGTATGTTATTATTATTAAAAAAAGAAAAGAAAAACTAGGTTGATATGAAACCGAACATGTATGTAACTACTTAAAACAACCCGGCATCAGGTCGGGAAATTGAGAGTTACAGAGTAGTAAATTTGGAAAATAACTAGGTCTTACGTCAATATACATACATCCGGACACACGGTCCGTTCCTGACCTACAGTTCACAGTCTCCGAATCTGATAGGGTCCCAAAACACAAACTGTTCCTTTGCACTGGAACTGCTAGCACCACTTGGCCACCTTTCCCTCGATTACTTGAAGATGAGCACAACTAACGGCAAATGCCTTGCCTTCTTGAAGGTTCCCTGCTGCTGCTCCACAACAGTTGCTCAGCAGCAACGATTCTAAACAGTAGAGATGATTTGTTTGCTGTTCTCCGAAGACCACCACAACTGGGTCAGTGGCGCTGTAGATAAGATAAGATAAGATAAGATAAGATAATACTTTATTGATCCCTAGAGGGCAATTCAGTGGGATCTACCAGCTGCTTCCTCACACTTCTTGCTGCAGGAACACGGTTGGCTCCTTTGCTTGTTGTTTGGGAGAACCAGCTTCTTATTTTCACCACACTCTCTCCACTCTATGCAACCAAACCACAAGTGCCAACAGGTAGTGATACATTCTAAACGGAACAGGCTTCCTTTTCTCAGACCTGCTACCTGCGACTGAAAATCACTCAGATTGCGACATCTCTGCTGGAACACGAGGGAAAAGTCTCAACTACCGCTCTGTCCTAGCCTATATACTATTAGACCACGTGACCCTCTTAACCACATTTAACTTGCTCTGACGCTGTGAACCTTTGATGAAAGTGACCACATCCCCCTGCGCTTTACTCGTGATACCTGGCTATATCTCTTTCTCTATCTCTACCTCTTTCTCACAGTTGGCCACATCAGCCTCCGACTGTCGTGACACCCGTCTAGCTCCCTCATTCAGCACTGGTGTCCAGTCGGTGGCAACGAAAACAAACACTGCTCTCCGAGCTAAGTATATCGGTCTTCTTATTAATGGACGTACCCCTAAAGCGATGACTGCGGCACACCTTACATAAGCGGCCACAATTCCCAGGCTCAGTTAATGCCGGGGGAGATAAATATTCTTATCTCTTTCGTCCAACTAAATGTCTGGTATCACCCCAGGGCGACCGCTGCCCCTCTTTAAAGTTTTATTACCAGCTTTGGCCCTGTTTTTCTGGCCTTGAACGAGGCTGGTTCATGACACTCATACGGAATGTTTTAAAATAATATTTTAAACATAATTGCCTGTCATTATTGATTTTGTTGTTAAATCAATCCTTAAGTAATCAATCATACAGGGCATTTCAGTCTTCATATTCATTTGGTTTCTTAAGTATTTTAATTACAGTTTTGATGTTTATGTTTCATAAACTGCAGTTTTTATAACAGTGCTTTTACTTGCAGATTAGAAGCAGAACTACAAAGTAGCAACTACAGCTTAATGATTAATTCTCAAGATAAGGACAGGATATCAACACAGCCTTTTTCAACTTCAAGTATGGATCTTTTTGCTTCATCACAGGGTCTGGACATTGAACAGAGAAAAAGAGAGAAAAAGAAAAATCGCGAATTACTGTCATCATATGAAATTTACTTAGATGTAGCTGAGGATCATGTAAATGAAGGTTCATCTAAAAACAAGCAGACCATAGAAGAAGAACAAAAGAAATCCAAGTTACAGGAGTTTGATGAAAGTGAAGTACATGCACACAGTGATCAAGAACAGAGGCAAAAAAGGAAGAAAAAAAGACCTAGATCGCAAGACATGGATATTTGTGATGTGCACGTATCTAGAGATTTGGGCAAAAGCATGCTACAGATAGCTAGTGATAGCAAAGCACACACAAATGTACCAGAGGATTCACCATCTTGCAAAGAACAAAGAAAAGACAAATACAAGTTAAAAGGGTTAAACAAAAATGAACTATGTGCAGACAGTGAACAAGAACAGAGGCATGCTGTTAAAAAAGAGAAAAGAAAACATAAATCAATAGACATGGATGTTTGTGATGTGAATGTCTCTGGAGATTTCGATGATGATCAGAATGGAGGGGTGGAGGTATATCCATCTAGGAATGAAATATGTGCAGATGGCAAAAAAGGCCACTTTGAGGCAGAAAGTAAATGTGCATCAGAGGATGTACATAATGGTGATGAAAATACCATAACTTGGAGTGAGTGTTCCAATAGTGGAAAAGGCAAAGAAAAGAAAAGGAAATCAAAATCTGAAGTAAATATTCTGTCTGAGAATAAATCACATTTTAAATATCAAGAATCTTGTACAAATCAAATTTCTCAGCATGATGAGTTGTGTTTGACTGAGAATAATGAAGAGATACACAGATCTGAGCAGGTTAATCCGCTTTCTGTTTGTGAGAGTATGGATATGACGCATAATGAGGAAGCAGCAAAATGTCAAATAAAAAAGACGAGAAAGCTGAACAAACATACTGAAGAAATCAAATTTTTGAATGAATGGCAAGGCTTTGACAAAAACCATCAGTGTTACTTGTGTGAAGTGAGTGTTGCAGGCAAAAATAATTATATTAAACATCTTGCAACTGCACATGACAAGCATGTTTTTCAGTGTTCACAGTGTGGCAGGTGCTGCACATCTCAAGAGGGACTTTCCTTACACCAGAGTAGTGTATGTGACCAGGAAAGGAACCTTTTTGCCAGAGTCTACAAATGTAAGGACTGCCCCATGTCTTACAAAAGTAATCGATCACTTGGGCGCCACAGAAGGGAACAACATAATATTGGAGGTACAGTTAGAGAACATGTGTGTCATCTTTGTAATAAGTCCTTTACTCGTCAGGCAAGTTTGCAAATTCATCGTTTAACATGCATGAAGCGGAAGGAAAATTCTGTTGAAGAAGGGCAGGTAGAGGTTTCTTGTGAAGAATGTCAAAAAGTGTTTTCATCAAGACGCAGTCTAAAATATCACATCTCAACTATTCATGAGCAAAGACTGTTTGAGTGCTCCACATGCGGAGAAGTTTTCCGTTGGTCCAAAAGTTTGTCAAAACATCGGCAAAAATGTCAATAAATTTGAGAATTATGCAAGTATTTTAAAATAGTTGATTGTCTGCCAGGTAGAAAGCAATGTTCTAGAACAGTTACGAAAATATCTACTCATACAATTAGATTTTTATTTTTTATGAGGAATAACTGAATAATCCTGGACTACTGACAGGGATACAGAAATGTAAAGATGATGTAAAGTCCTGAATGCTTCAGAACAGACTGCAACTGAACGATGATTAGACTGAACTGCTACTTGTCCAAAGAAATTTCTAAGTCATCCTTTTCTTTCTTTGTCTCTGGCTATAATCCATCCAGCTCCCTCAAATCGGTCAGTCCGATCACAACGCTGTACGTCTTATTCCTGCCTACAGAGTAGATTATGCAAACAAACTGAATGCATTTTATTGTCGCTTTGAGAGGGATGATGTTGGGGAGGAGTTATTTAATGTGATTTCTGCACTGGAGGAGAGAGTAGGGGAGGAGCAGCATGGGAGCGAATTGGATGACTTTATGATTAAGGAAAACGCTGTTTTATCCCTTTTTAGACGGGTGAATGTGAGGAACGCATGTGGCCCTGATAATATTTGTGGAAGAGTGTTGAAAAACTGTGCGACTCAGCTGTCTGGTGTTTTTACTCAGTTGTTCTCTTGGTCTGTAAAAGTGAGTACTGTACCAAATATCTGGAAAAATCCATCATTTGTCCTGTTCCTAGAACCAAAGACCTCTATTGCCAGTTGTCATACCACGTCATATAATTTCTCCTAGTGAGATAATAAAGTTCCATTGAATTGAATTGAATTGAATAAACGGCTCATATATTCCTTTGTTCGCAGCTTGGGTGTCATTCTTGATCAGCATTTGACTTTTCATCAGCATATTTCTCATGTCTGCAGAAATGCCTACCTTGAACTTCGTTGGATCAGTACAATTTGTCTATCTCCAATGCAACTAAAACTCTAATCTGTGCCTTTGTGCTATCAAGGATGGACTATTGTAATTCTCTTTTAGCTGGAATTCCCAAGTATCTTCTGGACAGATTTCAAAGGATCCAGAATAACGCTGCTTGACTCATCTGTAGACCATCTAGATACGTACATATATCGCCTATCATTCGCTCTTTTCACTGGCTGCCAATCACAGACCG
This sequence comes from Pomacea maculata, assembly GCA_004794325.1. Taxonomy (NCBI): domain Eukaryota; kingdom Metazoa; phylum Mollusca; class Gastropoda; order Architaenioglossa; family Ampullariidae; genus Pomacea; species Pomacea maculata. The sequence goes on along the minus strand of SRHC01001551.1, from coordinate 153,776 downwards.
TATAGCCTACAAACTTTCTACTTTGATTAACTCGGCTGTTTCTTGCACCAGTCCTCAGTACCTCTCTGAATTCACTCTCATCTATAACCCGCTCGACCTCTTCTGACACCAAGCTTCTGCGAGTCCCACAAAACATGTGGACAAAGGTCTTTCTCTTACCAAGCCCCATCAACTTGGAATAGATTACCTGTCAGCCTTCGTATCTCTGATTCTCTTACTCCTTTAAGTTCAAGCTTAAGACACATCTTTTCAGAATGACTTCAATGTAACCCTGAGCGTGCATGACATGTCTGTATTTACTTGGTGTATGAGTGGCGTCTGTAGTAGCAGTGAGCATGTCTGTTATATGGGTGCATTTATGTATGTAAAGTGCTCTGAGCAAAAAAAAATTATTATTAATATCAAAGACGCTTTGCTGATTTCCTTCATGAATTAGCCTGGAAAGGTGCTATTTCCCTTGTCTATAAGCATGGTTACATATTTACTACTAGTAGCCTTGCACTGTTCCATGCAAGAGTACATCATGCAGTTGTTGGAGTCTGTACATTTGCTTGATGTAGTTTGATACTTCTCTGCCCATTTAATTATTTTTTTCCCAGTTTACCCAATAAAATGACTTCACTCTTTAAAATTGTAGTTTTGTTCTAGTTTTTGAACTTTTATTTTCAGATTTATTGTTGTGAATTATGTACAGACGAAGTGATGTTAAAAAGAAGAAAGATACATACAGAGAGAAAAAATCAAATAACAATGAAATAGTGTCCAGCAATGTGCTTTTAAATTATACAAATACGTATAAAAATGTCATGAATATGCAGAATGATCACAGATGTCTCCAAGAACTGAAGGGATAAGGAATAAAATGCACATAAATATCATTTGTACACATGAATACAGGACAAAAAGAGCATAATTAAATCACAAAAGCTCTATTTATAAACGACTAAAACTATAAAAGCAAAGACAATGCTAAGTACTGATTTAGCCAAGTGTCAGAAATAAGATATATCAGTAATTACAAAAGAGTTACAAACTGACATCACGAACGTATACTTCAAATCATGTGATTGATAGAAAAGTTCCCACACTGGGAACTGACTAAAAATAACACATCACCACTGTTTCTTTTATAAAGATATTATTTCTTTATGCCCCCAGTAAAGCATAAGGCCGCAACTACACCACTACACCATGTCTCATGATGAGTTCCCTGTTGGTGTTATCATCTCCCACTTTGGCATTTAGGTATCCCATGATGATCTTCTGATCTCTTCTTAGTGTGAGGTTAAGCAGAGACTGCAGGGAACTGTAGAAGTCTTCTTTTTTCTCTTCGTGTGCTGCATTTGTTGGTGCATAGCATTGGATGATGGTGATCTTCCTTCCTTTGTCGTTAAATCTTGCTGACATGAGCTGTGGTGAGACTGGTTCCCAGGTAATCAGTGTCTTTCTTGCCTCTGTTGACATCAGCAGTTCTACTCTCTTGGTGCCCCTGTTGCTGCGGCAGCAGTTCCGTCCTGCCAACCGCAACAGGCTGCTTCAGGACTCTCATTCTGCCCTCCAAGCTCTTCGTTCCATGATTTTGACTTCCCTCTCGTGGTCCAGTTTCATAAAGTTCATGCAGCACTCATTCATCGTAACAAGGACACTGTTTTTATTTCGGCTGGCCATGCTGGTATCTCAGGCAATGTTCGAGCAGACCAGGCTGCCAAGGTTGCATGTCAGTCTCCTGGCAAATTACACTCGCTAGTATCATCAGACTGTAAACCTATCTTCAGGCCCTATGGCAACGCCACTGGGACACTCTGGGCCAAAATTAATTACATATGCCACCCTTCCGTCTTTCCGACTGCTTTCCTTCATGCAATCCTGTGAGCGAGAGAAGGTGGTCCTTGTTAGGACACACCTGTCACGCAAGGACACCTCTTACAATGTGAACAACTACCGTTTGTCTATGGTCTAATGTTATGATTGTCCTGAGCTACAGAATATCCGCCGGCAGTTTTTTTTTTTTTTTTCTTCTTTTTACAGCAAATTCTTTGTTTTCTTTGTTCAGGTCCGTCGCATTGGCAGCAATCTTTTCATTTTTAAGGAGGATAGGACTTTACCATCATATTTAAGAAATTTTATGTCCTGAACTATCTTATGTCCTGATAACTGTCTTTTGGTGTTTTTGTTTGCTGGTGGCCTTTTTGGGCTTCACCACTCCATTTTACACTTTTCCCGCTCTTTTACATAGTTTACTCTTTGCGTTGGCCTTTTAAAGAATGTTATCGTTATATCACTAGGAGGGTTTTGTCCATAAACTTTTAAAGTTAAGATTATTTTCTGTTGATAAAGCCCTATAGTTGCCGGCACAGCGTTAAAAGCAAACAAACAGCTCTGATGTTCCAGGTCCCTATCCCGATTCTTGCTGAGGTCAAAAGATATGTCGGCGAGCTGGCTTCCCTAAGGCTTTCATCAGCGTGCGTCATAAGCTCTTCTAGAGAGGAATCTTCCCGACCATGCCCTTGTTGTGGTACTGTTGCGGTTTCTGTAACAGGTTGGTTTTTTTTTTAATGAGTGAGTTGTTAGCCCAAAGCAAAACCCCCAACCTGGAGGGCCAGGGTGCAACATTTTAGTCTGGCCTCTCCCCTGACAGACCTGTTCGCCTTGGTTAGACCTGACAGGAGCACAAAGCTCCTGGCAACATTTAGCTCTGTGGATCGACAAGGCGCGCAAGCCACCACACCACTACAAGGTATATGTTGTACCAACTGGTGGTGGGGCCCGCAGCCGAGGCCTCGTCTCTCTCTTCTTCCCCCCCCCCCCCATTTTACGATAACGCAAATATCTGGGGAAAGAATACCAAAGCATTACACATGAAGAAATCAAATTTTAAGTTTGCAGTATCTTATTCCCAAGCCTACTATAGTAGTGAGGTGGATCAGCAGGGCTAGAGGGGCTGGGGAGGTGTCGCTATATAGTCGGTCCTATCGTGTTTGCGCATAGACTATATATATAATCTATGGTTTGCGTCAAACTGGACGCACTTGGTGTCGGAAGGTCGCTAGACACCGATTTGCTTAACCGCCTAAAAGTGTAGATCGAGATATGGCCTATGCCTTATGGGGTACCTGGTTTATCTGCCACTAAGGGAAAGGCTGACATTGAAGGATCTATACAACGCTCATTTTGTTCTTGTCCAGTCTCTTTACTGTCAGTAATACCTAACCGCCTGGGTTCAACTCTCTTCTCTGGCACACTGTTCTTTCTCTGCACGTGGCATCTGTTTACAGGGCTGGCTGCCTTGTCGTGATATAGCCTTAGTTGCTGGCACGTCCTAAAACACCATTACCCCGCCTCCAATATATTAAAAATATAAACCGTTTCGTTTCCCTCCCTTCTTGAAACGTGGGGAAATAATTGTGAAAGTTTAAAGCTTAAAAAATCATAGCTATTTTGTATTATTAATTTGTCCTAAGTATTATTAAATTCTTGAAGATTTTTAGTTTTATTTAGAAGTTGCCTTTTATTTATAAGCTACTGTCTTTCCCAGTTTATGAATTTGTAGAGCTAAGAACGGCCACTCTGTTTCTTGTAAAGGTGTTTTGTTCAATTCGTGACCTATGTGGAAATTATAACTTTCTTTGGTTTGACTGGGCGAGAAACAGTTTGTATCATTCTTTTACCACAGTTGTTGGTAAATTTTCTTGCTTAGTAAAAAAAAAAAAAATGTTTAAATTTTACAAAGCGTTCGCTCAGCTCCGACTGTTTGAATCTGTCGGAGGAAACGGAATTCAGCGTGCACACGATACAGTACATGTGATCAAAGGACTAAACAGTTATGAATTTGTTTCTTCAAATCATGTTCCGTTTAACCAGAATTACGCCAGTTTGTTGATGCGTAGCTTTTCAACCAAACCTAGACCTCAAAACGAGAAGTCAGAGAAAAAAACGAAAGTGAGCTACGAACCCCCCTCACCATACCGAGTTCCAGGTCCTCGCCGATATGGTTACGAGACAAAATATTTTACTGGAGGTAAGAATTACTTCGAGACATCATTTACAGTTTGAATTAATCCAAATTTCTCATGGACACACTCAAAAGTTTAACTGGATATAGTAGTGCTACGTTTTTCCTTGAGGACTGCGAGAAAGATTAAAATCCCCATGGGATCCCTTTTGAAGGGCGTTCCGGTGGCGCTTTTCATCTAGCGAGAATCGGGTGTCCCGGGTTCCTATCTCGTCTCGGTCACGCTAATCTGCCTTAAGAAGTGGCACATCTTTACAAGGCCTGCAGCTTTGCCTTGCTAGATCTTTAGTTGCTGGCGTAAATTGTCTGTCCACTTCCCCCCCCCCCTTTTTTTTTGTTTTAAATGCCAAACCCAGGGTGTTCAGTGTTTATTTCCATAGCTAGTTTGTTGTTTTTTTTTTCCAAAGGAAGTCAAATATTACTTGGATTGTTATTTTACTGATACCTATTATTTAGAATGGTGTTGTAGCATTTTACAAGATTGAAAAGATAGTTTTCTTCTGCCTTACCAGAATTTGTTTTATTTGTTGGCTTAGTGTGTTTCTCTTCCAGAAATCATATTGTCTCTTCATGGTTACATTCATATTTGTATGCATGCAGTTGATGTGAAAAAATTTTGCTTGAAGGGTTGTTGCCTCGAGGAGAGCATTTGGAACCCATTTTAGCCCTTCCAAAGTACAAGTTTTCAGATCCTTGGAGCAAGAAAAAAGCCCTCTTTGGTCAGAATGATTACATTGGTAAGAATCATTTTACAATAATTTTTTATATGCCTCTACTCGTTTGGTAACTGTATAATTCTCTCAGTGTGTTAGGAGTGTCATTTAAAATGTTGAAGGATAGATGAGAGAGTAGGAAAGGTATCTTTATTGAATACTTGTGAAATAATTTTAAAATAGAAGATTGACGAAGTGAATCCAGCTATTATGAATTTGTAATGCTATACAATATTTTGTTTTACTTTCAGACATTCTGGGAGATGGCAGTGTCAAACCCAGTGACCTTATTACAGGCCCTCCGTGGCTGATTGGTTTCAAGGGAAATGAGATGCAACGTTTATCCCGCCAAATGAAATTTCAGGGCAAGGAATTGGCATACCTTTATCCTACAAGATTCCATCGGTTGAAAAAGCGTATTAAATTTCTATACAAAAGGTATAACCAGAGACGTAGCAAAAGTTACTAGATTGGTATCAGGCACATTTTTGTGTGACTTTAAAGTCGGGTTATATTTTAACATTGTCATTTTCATGATGTGTTCATATCAAGCATAGAGAAATACCTTATCTGTTTTGTTTTAAGTCAGTCTCTGTAGAAGGAAATTGTGTACATGAAGTACACAACATTTCTTTCACCTATTGAAATCATTACTAACTGCCCAAGCTCGAGTTCAAAAGTGTTGCAAAAGACCTTGCAACTAAAATGTATTTCCAGACCTTATAAGAACAACTGTGTCATGGAGCTGCTCATACTCCATTAGGTAGATATCTATATTTATATCTGTAATGAAAACTTTCATGGCAAATATTTAACATCTGAAATTGTATTACAAGCTTCAAAATGAAAGCTTCAATGAAACTGTCTTATGAAAATATATTTGGTACATCATCACTGTTTAAGGCACTTATTTATGTGTTATATAATGAGGGGATGAAAGGTAGAATGGGTATTTTGTATTTTGTGCTATACGACTCATTAGAAATCAAGAAGAGTGAAGTTATCGATGAGGAACAGATGACCAGAACTAGCCAGTTCTATTTTGTTGTTGTTGTTCACAAAGATTTAAAGGTTTGCACGAGCGCTGAGTGAATATCACTGGAAATTGAGCATCACAAAAACATATTCCGGTGATATTTATAACAAAGAGGCACAAGAAATATTATATTAGTGTTTTTCTCATAATCACAGCTGGTTTAGTCAAGAAAACAGGAAGCCATGTAGGACAGTATTTCTAAATTGTTGCCCCTTAAATTTTATATTTTACCATTCTGTCAAGTGAATTCAGTTTGGAACTTTTAACTTTTTTTTTTAAACTTCAGTGAAACCTTCTATATGAAGTTCAAATCTGTAGGGCTATATTCCACAATGAGGTGTTTCAATTTGTGGGCCAAAAAAATATTGCTTCTTGAACAAGAAACCTGAGCAGTGTTTTTTCATTTAACTTAAAGGCATGCATAGATTTGTTGAAGTGAGCAACACTTACTACTAGAAATGCTACTTGTGAGCAACGAAACTCTCCAGTGTAGGAAAGTAATTAATTTCTAGTGACGGGGGGGGGGGATTGGTGTTTTACGCCGTATCAGCAGCTAAGGCTATATTACGGCAAGCAGCCAGCCCTGGAAACAGATGCCACGTGCAGAGAAAGATCAACGTGCCCGAGACGAGAAATGAACTCGGGGCAGCCAACCTTCACTGTATTGGTAACAGCGCTAACCGTTGCGCCACCAGACCGCTCTAGTGACAGGAAAATGCCAATCTTTGAAGGCTTAAATCTTGAAAATTAAGCATAATTATGTACACATTTCTATATTAATTTCTACATTAAAATGAACTTAACCTGATAACAGAACAAAATGTTGCGATCGTGTTGCCCATCAAAGAAGATGTGGTGCACCGCAATGTTTCACTAGAAGGCTAGGCAGTCCATCTGATTCTCACATTCAATTTCAAGAAAGAGAAGTTCTGTGAATGAATTTGAGTAACATTTAATTAAACAACATCTTTAAAATTTGTTTGCTTCTAAATACAACAGTCATCCACTTCAAATAAAAAAGCTCTTTTTTGAATGTACAGTTTTTCTACCATAGCCATTCTAAGCAGATGCAATGATATACCTCTTCCTCTCACTTCATCAATGTTTACACTTTTAGCATAATGTTCTTGTCTAAACAAGTGACTGAAAAACTGTTAGGCTTAAAGAAGAAATATCTCCTTCACAAAAACAGGGAAGTGTGTGTGTTTGGGGGGAGTGGGTGGGGACGTTCCAAACACAGCATTCTGTCAAACCAAATAAAACATGCACCAAACAAACCCTATCATTTCTACTTGTACACACATTAGGCCACAGCACACAGAACATTTACAGGGGTGTTCTACTTGACATCCACCTTCAAAAGCAATGAAGATGTTCAAAGTTCTGGAAAACACTGGCTTATTCTTGAATTTGCATGTGCAAGAGACCACCATGTACACTCATTCACTAGCACACACTGCTGCTGCCTTGTGTCAGACATTCACAAGCACACAAAATAAATTTTAAATGACTGTTATAAACACTTATGCAACATAAATTATGAAGTTAAATATCACTATAGCCTACACATCCCCTTGTCTTGAATTTTCCCAATACCCTGTCAGGTTTTGGACAAATAATGATTGCTGTGCATACATATTCCCTAATCTCTTGCTTTGCAAAACTTTCGAAGGTAATGCGAAATTAAGTAAGGGAATCTTTCTAGTATTCTGAAGTGACAATTTCAACAAATTTGTCATTAGTATACTCCTCTTTTGGCTTTGATTAAAATAGAAGGCGCGGTTTAAGTACTCTCAATAAGTGAAAGAAACTGTCACACCTTAGGGAAAATGAAACCTAGCATTCATTCTCTCCTTGTTGCCAAGCAGAAGGATCACAAAGCACAATGCCATTGTTTCTGAATGTATGTGAAGACATTCTTCCAAGCATTCATGATTCACACAAGTTTTAAGTACAGCACTTGTCATGACTTGTGTTCATCCTTCATTAAGTGCCCTGCAAACCAAAAATACATAAATTTCAACAGCTCTTGAATCGTAATAAAGAACAGCAGTCTGTTAGGATTACTAGACTCTTACACAAACTGAAGTAATAAAAACCACTTAAATTGTGCATTTCCTCACTTGGCATTGAGCTCAATACACATGAACAAAAAGAGCAGCATCAAAAACTAAAAACTAATTCAAGAGAAACGTACATACTTTGCTGAGGCAAACGTATAGGCTCCATGTCACCAACAGTTGCTTGATGTAACCGGTTTCGAAATTTATAACGAATATACAGAGACTTCTCTTCACCTATACATGGGTCATAAAATCCCGGTAGGCCACTCTGCAAATAATAAAGCATTAAAATTATAACAGGAAACAACTTTTGCTCGTACATCAGACAAAAATGCCTACCACATCCAAGTCTGTTCTTAAAAGGGCAAACTGTCAACCCTCTGTAGGTCTGATTTATTATTAAATAAGTCTGGATAGCTCAGCATGTTGAAAAAAGTTCCATTGTCCCGAATATTCGCTCCCAAACCATTAGTTTCCTGTGGCCCTCAAACAGAACTTTGCTCATCCTAATCAAAAATTTGACATTTTCTGGTTAAAAAGGGGGTTCAGAGTGAATCTTGCATGTTCATTGTTGCTAGATTATTTTAATAATTTCCAGCTTATTAATTTTTGTATACTGCTTGCATTGTAAAGAAATGCAGAATATATTAACATGCTTAATATATCAACAGATGCAGACATTGTTCACTCTCAATATCTCCAGGGTGTGGCTTTCTGGAAAGATAGATTTCTACCACAGTGAAAAATCTAATACCATTGTTTGATTTCCAAAGATCAAAGTGAGTCAAACATGAGACTAAGATTGTATATTGCTGACAAGAGAACATAGCATTATCACCAGTTTACCATTAAAAAAGTCCTAATTTATCTTTATTATTAGTTTTCTTGTAAAAGCACACTTGTATTGACCTAAACTCTCATTTCTGATATCATTAAAAGCTGCAGCCAAAGCAATGAGATGTTGCCATAACAATCTACTTTTGTCATAGGAAATAAAGTCATGGCCTCTTTTCAAAACAAATGTGGGAACAGCAATGTTGAAAGGTGTTGATCTCTTAAAGTGAACTTTATTTAAATTTGAAAATTAGTATCTTGTAATGAACTAAGCTAATTCATCTGAAAAAAAAAAACAATATTTCGCATACAGGTGTGCTTTCTTATGCTCACAATGTGCCACTCAAGCACTTTGTCTGCCTTTAAAGCAGTGGTTCTTAATCTTTTTTGAGGTACCGAACCCACAAGTTTCATATTCACATTCACCGAACCCTTCTTTAGTGTCATCACGAATTGCGAGGCTCCGCTGAACCCCTGAGACTGACTCACCGAACCCCTAGGGTTCGATCGAACCCCGGTTAAGAAACACTGCTTTAAAGCATATGAAATCCATGTAAAAAAATAATATCATACAAAGCACACTATTTCTAACAGGCAGCACTACAATACTGGAGTTTAAAAATATTGGTAGAGCTTCACACAACAATGGTTCATATGACTTACAGAGCTAATTCACATTAACATTATTCTGCCACAGATATGGTTTTATTCAATTTTAGCCATGAAAATGATGTTTCATATTGAACTGTCAAATAAAAGATCACTGAGGCTATTAATAACAAGTCAGATGTGGCCAGACTGCCATACAACTCAAATTTAGAATTTATGATATTCTCATTAAATATTTGCATATCCTAATACACTCTTCCATGAATCTGACTTGCTTAATTTTTATTTAGTTGATGCTGATTTTCAACTGATTCAACTGATTTTTTTTTTAATGCAAAAATCTTTTATCCCCATTATCATTGATTTTTGTGTTTTTTGAGGATAGGTATTGTCACATGCATGATCTGCACATTTTCATACAAAGTGTGCTTTGAAAGCAATATTCTTATTCTCACTATTAGAGTAGGCAAATACAAATAAAATCTGTAAATATTCAATGTCATGACTAGTTTGGTAAACTGTGACTGGTCACCTTGGATACTGCCTCTGGAACAATAAGCTTGGAATCCTTCACAAGAGCTTGCAGCTGGATTGTGACATCTATACACTCTCTGTCAATAAGTTCACTGCAATAAAGTAAAATAACATTAGCAATTATAGCTTTCAAGGTCCAGGTTTGAGTATGTCTGGTGTAGCTATACATAATGTACTACACAGATAAAATTAGCCAGTTAAAACTTTGATGAGCAATACAAAAAAAAAAACTTTGTCCCACCCATCATCTGAACCCTGCAGTTTGCCATACAGTGCTTTGATGATGACTAGGCCCATCTTACGCTCCTCTGCTTCAATGCTTCTTTCCACTGTTGCCTTCATCAGATCAGTCTGTTAATACAAAAAGAAAGCTTACACATAAAACTATCATTAAAGTATTCCAGAGATGCTTTTTGTTTATGCAAATGTCGATTATAATTTAATGGAAACATCATCTCTCTTTTTTACATTATTGAGCATGAAAGACAAATTAATATGCTCATGTAAAGAAATGTTAAACGTTGCAAGATTGGAAATCATACTAACAGCTGCCTTGGCTTCCTGTTTTCTTTTTGCTAGTTTATCAGCATGCTCTTCTCTTTTCTTCTCCAATTCCCTGAAACATCAGAAACTTCCATCCAATAACTATTGTATCAACAAGAACTTTGCCAAATCCTTTAGCCCTCTTATGGCAGACATTCATGTTTGTTAACTTAAAAATTTCAGTGACACCAGATTTGTCTGAAAGTGTGCACCAAATAAATTATTCTGTAGCTGCCATGAACTCATCTACAATAAAAACACTATGAAAAAACTTACTGTTCTTTCTGTTGCTTGAGGAAGGGCTCAACAATAAGCTTTTTAATGAGGAAAAAGGCAGCTATGGGCACAAAGGTTCCATACAAAATTGCACTTGGAGAAATTGTTTCTGAAAGGTGGATGGGAAACAGAAATGTCTGGCTTCCTCTGTGTAGTCTAGTTGCAACAAACAAATCAACAAAAACAAAATTGAAATAGGACAGTTTTAGGAATGCACCAGATTCAGATTTTATAAACAATTCATGATTGATATGAATAGCTACTAAAGGTGAGCTCAAAAAAAGGTCAACACCAGACTAAATCCATCAAGATTATTTGTTTCAGTACAGCATACCTAACGAAATCCATCAAGATTATTTAAGTACAGCATACCTAATTTTGAGGTGAACCCCTGAAGGAATGCCTATGACCATCGTAGCACCTAAGTTGCTAAACTGTGTGATCTTCTTCTCAAAGCCATACTCCACTACACCTCCTGTTAACCCAAATCTGGAATGTAAAGCACGCAGCAATGAAATCCTCCATATTACTATGGCAGACTCTGTTTCTTTCCAACAATGGTAAAGGTCAACATAAATGCAAATTCCCCTCCAACAAATGACAAGGTTTAGTTCAATGATAAGAAAAAGAAGATATTGTACAGGGTTTTGGAAATAAACCTCATGTAAAGCACTACTAAAGTCTTTAAAGCATCCAAAAATTATTTATAAACCAGTTAGTTTAGTTTAGTCCATGTTACTCCTCGAGAAGCATAGGGCCACATTTGTAAACCAGTAACGATTGTTATTTCTGATATTTCCTCATTTTAACAATTACATAAAGTAAAGTACATTTTAAGTTATAAATGAAAGATTCTGTGATTATCTCATGCCTCAAAGTGTGACAAAAAACAAAACAAAACAAAAAAAAAATGTGAACATGAACATTTCATGCTTACTTTATGGCCCCTCTCAGTTTTGCATCATCTTCCTGAAACTTGCGAATGTAGTTGAAAGACAAGTAGGTATTAGCCACCCCAACCTATAGACGTGAAAATAAAAGAATCATTTGCTAGTAAGATAATTATAAAGCAGAAGCTGAATTCATGAAACTATTGAAAGTTGTTGTCATGGACAGTTGTCTTATCTCTATAGTTGTGTTAAGACCCAATGAAAGTTGCTTTACCCCTGTGACCATATTTATAAAGGGGAAGAAGATAGCCAAGAGGTTAGAGTACTGATGCAAAGAACTTCCCTCAAGTTGACCAAGTTGTCAGGAATTGGGTACCTAACTCCACAGGGGAAGGTAAGGTAGCAAGAGAGAGGAGGACACCACCCTCACAAAAAAGCTGGCCCTGCGAAAAGCGCACTCACTCCCCAATGATTGAGAGGTTAGGGGACAACAATTACCTATGTTAAGGAATGACAAAAATTCCCTGGGGCAAAGCAATATCTGTGGGGTCTGGAGAGTGTTGTAACTGCTGATTTCCCCATTTTATCCCCGAGTAATGACATCTTCACTTTATGAATTAGGCCTCAGGTATATGCTTAAACATTTTGACCATAATGAAACTCGCTCGAAGAAAACCCATTTCCCGAAGAAAACTTTAAAATGATACCCTAATATATGAACTTTAATTTCAGCAATTATTTCACCATCTATACATGTTTTAACTTTCAAGAAAGCCTAATTATTTTAAAAAAGGACAGCACTGATGGCAAAAGAAGTTTTACTCTGAAGAACATAATGATGTACGAATCGTGTATTACTGTTCATCAATAAGTGGCTAGTAATACAAAAAAGAACTCAACAGCATACCACAAGTAATGATACAAGAAGAAAATGCCATGATAATGATACCAAGACATTTCATGTCTTTCAATTTTGCCTTATAAAGGCAGCCCTTTAATATGAAAATAATTTAAGAATCATTCTATGATCAGCTGCTTCAAATTATAAAGCTTTATAATTATGAAACTCTCTCTTTCTTCGGGAATATCAGATTTGGCAGCATATATACTCACATACAAAACTATTATTTATCTGATCTGCCCACTTTTTCATTTGAACTGAGGACAGCTCATTCCTTGACAGTGTGATAGAAATGTACTGCCATTAACTACCACATAAATTAGAGGCAAGATTAAGAGGCGATTAAATTATTCACAACTACGGTAGCTGCTTATACAAGCTGCATTTTCATTTACAATGAATTTGGAGCTAGAGAAAGGACACTTTCACAATTTATTAATAGGCTATACTTTTATTATGTGGGCAGTTCAATGTCTACAATTACAAGCTGACAACTGATGTTCTTATTGTACACACCCTTTCAAAAGGTCCCAAAACATTATTCAAAATGTTAATATTTATATTATTCTGGTTGCGTGCACGCGTGCACACACATACACTGCTTTTAAATTATTTCAACCATTCCTTTTGTCACAGTGCCACAATCTTCATAATGAAAAATATTACCTGAAACAAAAGAGCTGCATGGTGTTTCTGGTTGCTGTAGACTATGGCTGTGCTGATGCTAGATGGAAAACCAGCATTGTAGGTAATCCGACCCTGAATGTCTCGGTCGAACTGGTAGGCCAGCACTGTCAATACACCAATTTGTTTCTAGCAATGACTGTGGACCTTTGTTTTTTAGAGAAGGACATTCATTGAGATCATCCCCAGTTGAAGATAAGCATTTGTAAAGCAAGAATTTCTCACAATGATTGTTGTAAGATTTCTGTACTTTCCTTTGATCAGGTAAGCTTTTAAGTTACCTTATGAATCTCACATTATAACCACTGAACCTTCTCTGCATATTACCAATACAATTACACGAACACTTATACTTACTTGTAGATAATGCCGGTTTGAATCCTTTAGGTGTGGTATGAAGTGCAATGGCAGATGTCCCATAGCTAGAAAGTCATTTAGATAGTTTGTATTTTTAAGAATGCTGGCCTTGTAAAAATAAATAATATAAACAAAATTAATAATAGTAGAACTTATAAATTTAATGTACTTGAACAAGAGAGTAGCACAAGAAAGAGATACAGCAGCACTTTTGCAGACTACAGAAAACAAAGGGAGTAGAAGAGAAGGAGGGAGAGATGGTAGAAAAAAGGAGGACATAATCAGGTACTGGAAGCAGTCACAAAAGAGGTAGGTCATGAAAGCTTCAAAGCAATAAGGGCAAGGCACTTCAGACACTGGGGCTAGAAATGGGAAAGGATCAGTGCTCAAATTTGTCTTGTCTGTAGGTAGGCACATGCGGGAGGCCTGCTTGAGTAGACTTAAGTGACCAGGTAGACCATTAGGTGTCCTGGGGCCAGACCATGAAGGCGATGAAAACACAGCATGCACACTTCACATCCAGACAAGCTCAAACTGGAAATCAGTGAAGCTCACAGAGAAATGGTACAGAATGGTAAGTTCAGAGCTGACAAAAGACAATCTGAGCAGTGTTATTCTGAGCTCTTTATATCTTGTCAGCAGCCAGCAAGGGAGTTCTTCAACAAACAGGGAGTTGCTTTTGACCTTTTGTCCAACTGGGATAGAACAAGTGCAGACATGAGTTTTTTGTGGAGGCAGATGGTTGGATGTAGCTGATCCAGTGAAATTTGAGGAAGGTGGACTATGAAAATTGAATGTATATAGTTCGTCATGGACATCCATGATCACACCAAGATTTTTCACTGGTGGAAGGGAGAGATTCACACCAGAAGATGTAAGCATTGTGGAAGATTGGACACGTTTAAGTTTATAGTTGAAGGCTAATAGAATCATCTCAGTTTTTGTCATCATTCAACTGCAATTTGCTTGAGAACATCCATGTTAACACAGAGTGGATAGTTTGTTTTATGATGGCAAGGAGCCGCAGGCACTCAAAAACAGGGCCAGATGTTATTGAATGCCAGGACTCAACGGCTGGACAAATGTTAATAACTCAACAGAATCACATATCAAATTACTTAACTTACAAATTGTTTATTTAAGAAGAGACAAGGAAAATTTAATTATATTTCAGTTATGCACATCTAGATGGGAATGAAATAATAAGCAACCTACCAAAAAAACAAAAAAAAAACAAAAACAAAAAAAAAACCCCACTGAAACAGACATAAACTAAGCTGCCTCCACAAAAGAAGAATCCTCTGCTCTTATGCATGAGACAACAGGTGGTAATCTTCAGACCAAATCAGCTCATGATAAGCCAATTTCTACGGACTTATCATGATATGGAAGCTAAACAGTTCATGTCTAACCTAATGTCAGACTAAACTCAAAACTGAAAGAACTCTGGGCAACACTTACCATCTTCTAGTGATTTGTCGAAATCCCTTTAAACTGACTCCAACACCATTTCCTGCTGCAGCTTCTACCTGCAAATTATAGACATGAACCCACTGACAAAGTTCAAAAAAAAAAAACCAAACAAAACAAACTCTCTTATGATGAAGCAATGAATTAAAAAAACTTCTACAGTATTATAGCTATTTCCTTGCAAAACCTCTTAGTTTTTACTAATTCTCCTTTATAAATAATCGTTTTCATTAATACTTAATGCTGACAAAGAAATGACAGGCACACCTATGGTTAGACGTTAAGTTTAATACATCTGCTCTAATTTTCCAAGACGTGAAGAAATTAGCAAGAAAGCAGACTAAAGTAGTGAGATTCAACTTAGCCTTCAAAAGCCCTAAAGCCCATTGGAAATTAATCACTTATCTTACACAAAAGTGAAACCACCTAAATGAAAATCAAACGTGAGGATATTATAATACCTCCATCCAGCCCTTATCTGATGTCAGTCTTCGCCATGTTGCAAGGAATGCACCAGAACCTGTTCCATTGTGCGTCTGAATATTGCCGCCAATAATGACTGTATCTTTGACAGTCAAAGGGCATTCAACAGATTGATACATACTCATGCTGTTGATCTCCACATTCAGAGTAGGGCTGCAAAGTAAATAAACCACAGCTGCAACATGGCAGGACTATGTACTGACTGGAGATCATGCTCAAATCAACAGGTAATTTATTCTGCGAATGTTAACATTGCTAAACGATTTCACTTTTACTAAATTGTGACTGAACAAGCATAAAACTGTAAAACTGCTACCAATAGGAGTCTTTATACATTTTAGTCAGCTGTCTGCATTTCTCAAGGTGAAATAAAAATAAAACCAAGGAAATTATTAGGAATGATAGAGACAAACACACCTGCATGTATCAACTACTGTGCCTACAAACATATACATCATGCCCATGTAAATATCAGTTCTTCCTGCCCCAACAATCTCTTTCTTAAGGACTACCTGTTAAACAGATGAAACTTACTACAGACATCCTCATCAAAAAGGATAAGACTTACCTGTAAATATCCCCATCATCTTGTGGATAGCCTTCAAAAATATCAGTTGCATTGATCCCAACACTAATTGTGCCCTATATTAAAGAAAAACATTAAGGGCATACATTATAATTGTGCCTTTGCTCAAAACAAAAAGTGGAGTAACTACTGAACAATAAAAATTAGGATGTTTTCATTTAAAAATATTCTTAACACATGAGGCAAAAAGGTCTACCAAGATGATTTATAGATGCTTATTGTGACAGAAACATGCAATTTCATTTAGAAGGGAATTCAAAATCTAATATTTGCCAGTTGGCCGACAGACAGTATGTATGATTTCATACAATATACTAAGGACCTACCCTTGGATTGGTTCGCTGCTGTAATCGCCTCTCCTCTTTTTCTCTCTGAAGTCTTTCATATTCAGCAATAATCTCTGCTGGTGTTTTGGTCCGAGATATAATCTATGGCATTTCAAGAAAAATCTATTATTGTTTCTGAAAACAAAATGAGGAATTTTTTAACCACTCAAGGCGTAGACAAAAAAAGCTGAAATTAACAGTAAGAACATACTTTAAGCCTCTGTTCTTTGGTGATATTTTAAAATAATTTTTGGAATCTGGAGATTTAACAAAACATTTGAAATTATGTTCAAATTTAACCTACCTCAAGCCCTTCTGTTTCCAGCCCCTTTTCTCCATAAGTGTCATATATAGTTCTTTTGTGCTGGTCACTCAGTACTAAAAAATCAAAAAAAGATATGTCACCTTGGCCAGATAATATGAAAAAAATGGTGCAAAAGAAATAAATGTTCCCTCTCTATACCCCTTTTTAGTCCTCCCCTACTTAACTAAACACATCATTCAAAAATAAAAAATACAGCTCTAAAGGATGTAAGATAATGCAAAAGCAAATGTTATGGATATAATGAAATTTCACTTTACATCAGAATGAGTGGAAAGACTTGAAGCATCTTCAACTTCCAACAAAGTTTGAACAATGAGAGGATAGAATGAGAATCCTTATTATTTAACAACACAAGCCAACAGTAAATTTTAAAAATTTTAAAAAAAAGGAATTTGTGAGAATTAAGAATACATTTCCAGTTAAGAGATACATACGTGCAAACAGTTTTGTCTTAGAGTGATTTAAAGTCTTCTGCTCCATTTAACATCATTTCAATCATTAACTGATTTTATAAAAATTGTATAAATCAAGGATTTAACAATCTGCCAATCTGGTTTGCGCTCAGAAAAATGATCTTGGAAAAGAGGGATGATCTACTACTTACTTTCGTGAGCCTTCTTCAGTTTATTAAAAAATTCTTCAGCACGCCTTTTTCTAGCTGCATCTTGGTGTTTATCAGGATGATATATTTTGCTGAGGCTTCGAAAGGCATGGTTCACCTCCTCTATTGTTGCCTAAAATGACCAGCACACAGATAAAAATATTCTAATGAACTAGTTCAGGTTATAACCATTGATAAAATCTGATATATGTGTGCGTGTGTGCACACATGGTAAATACCTCAACCATTTATAAACAAAGTATAGATTTCTGAGACTTGGCAAGCCTCAGCCCCTTGTCCAATGCTTCTCTAGGTGCTGAAGATGGAGGTATGGAGCTACATGGCACATACTGGATAAACCATAACACCATGCTACAACAATCATTATGAAACTTGGAGATTGAATCAATAGAAATGGTGCGGATTCACCAAACAATTCACAATGCTCCACACCTCAAGGGAGTCCACCCTCACCAATGAGAGATTCTCTCATCTCGTAAAGCAAGGAAAGGGAAAAGAAAGCAACTGACCAACATACCACCAAAATCAAAGATAACACCAATACACATTACCACAACACTGGAATGCAGCAGAGGTTTCTGGAAAGAACAGTGAACTAGAACAGTACCTCCATTCTTCATTGCTGGAGACTTAACAGTTAAGTCTTCAAGAAGAGAATAGGGCACCTTGGACAAGTAAGAAGAAACAAAGCCTGGCAGGATGAGAACCACTTAATCCTTGTCAACAATCTCACAAACACTGCAACCTTCTACTCACACTGTTGGCACATGACACCACCATCAGACCTCGGTCAGCCAGTCAGTCATCCCTTGTCTGCCACCTGTCATGTAAAAGAAAGCTTCCATTTGGTAATCCAGCTGTACTGTGCTCGTTGACCTTTTATATGGCACTTTGATGACTTGAAACTATCTTCTCTATGTTGAATTTTAGCATTGAATGTCACACCTCTGCCCTTTTAAAGCTGATGAAGCTGTGATAGAGATCCTGATGATGCTGAACAGGATGTGACAGATGAAGATCTTTTCAGCCATCCTCGTACTTGGTCTGAAGCCAACCTATTCTTCTCTTGCATTTCCTTGGTGGTGATGCTGATGCAATCCTTCATTACTTGCAGCATAACTTCACATGGGTGGCTGAATGGCCTATTGTTCTCTAGTTCTGACATTGTTTACTGCTTTCTTTTTTTTGGAAAGGGTATGACTTACGATTTCACCATGAAACTTGAGATACAGAACCAGATCCCCTCTAAAAATCCTCCTCATTGGGAAGATACAGAGAACCACATTGCCATCTCTACCAGTTTCTACATTTCACAGCAGCCACGGTCAAACACTGCAATGTAAACTGGCACTTGCCAAGATCAAAACCATAACCTCAGGATTTGGGCTTATGCAGATGGGTCAGCCACTGATGGCATTTGAAAAGGAATATCCTAATAAACAAAAGCAAGTAGTAGCCATACCAACAAGCTCTTATTCAACTACAGAACTACAGAACCAAAGTCCAAGCCTTGATCTGTGTAGAAGGCAGTGTCTAACATAGAGCAAGCTCAGATTCTCAGGTTCTCTCTCTTTTTTTATGTAGATGTCTTTTCTGTATTGGAGGCTGTCAACACTAATAGGCTGACAGCATCACTGAGAATATTGTCTGAAACTGGTACTGCAATGGATGCCATCACATTGTGGTATTGAAGGCAACCTTGGGGCTGATGACAAGCGGGATGAAACCAAGGTCAATCTTAACAATGATAATGCACAGACCATGCAATCCACCAGACAGCTACCGTCATCTATCTAGACCAGACCATTTTCCCCATAAGGACAGGGCACAATAGTTGAGTTGAATCCACCACATACCGGAGGCTACACTTTCTGCCTGTAGGTGGTGGTATTTGCCTTGCCGGTGCCCGTTGACATCAAGCTGTAAGGGCCTGTGGACGCTCTGCAGATGACTGCCAACTTCATCTCGAGAGCTGGTCTCCAAGAGTAATCAAGGCGAACGACACGAAGAACTGATTTAACATTCAGCGAATAGCTAAAAAGGCACAATCAGCTATACAAGCACACAAACATCTTTGTAATCTTTTCATTACACAGTGAGCACCACCCTCATATTCTGTACAAAAACTTTCTCTGCTTTCAGTTTGACAAACGTTACAGGACACCGGCATGATTAGAGATACTGGTATGTACTTTTTAAAGACAAAGTTAACGTAGTTTTGAAATAACTGATTTTTATAGAAAACCCTCAACTAATTAGGATCAATACCTACATCTTTTCCGACATTCAGTAATGCATATAAATCGTTGACAAGAACATCGTCTTCGTTTTCCAAGGACGCAGCCATGCTTCTAAAAAAGCGGATGTGATGTAACTTACACCATGATTTTGTAACAATTTTATAGAATAATATTTTCGGTTTAGTTAAAAAGATTGCCTCGATTGCTCCTCTGATACTAAAATTTGTTTCGAAAGTTAATATGCACTCATCTGTGGATTTAAAAAAAAAACTATTTCCGATTGCGCATGCGCTCTTCAGAATTTGTCTGCTGTGGGCATTTACAGGTAAGGTGTACTTACACCGCTTATTCCACTCACTACAGCGTATGCATGCTATTGGCAGAGTTCTCTGAATAAATATTAGGATTTTTAATAGTTTACTATAAATCTAAAGACTATATCTTTCTAGATTACAACAACAATGACGCAGTTAGGTGCGCTTTGGCCAGCATCGTAAACAGTTGCCATTTCTGGCAAAACATTCAAGATTTACTAACGGTATTGCTGGGGAGAAACGAAAAAGAGTAAGAATATTATATTATTAAGACACTTTACTGAAATATTGCCACATCATTTGTTCCATTACAGTTTGAAAATTGTAATTTCTTAGCTATTGGTAGTGAAAGACATTACGTAAATTGGCATGCAGTCCAATATCATCGGATGCCATAATTTGCACCACGCCCAGAAGAGCAGCTTCTCTGGAATCGGTGACAAGATTTGATTTGGTGAAATTTGTAAATTTAGTGACAAGATTCAAAAACTGAAAATAGCAGTTGACAGTTATTGCTTAAATTAAATTTTTTAAGATAAAGATACTGATGTGGCAGTTTAAAATACCATTTTAAGAATGTAAACCTAGTGTTTTGTTCAAGAATATAGAAATTTTATCGAGTTTTCAACAATAATTCATTACCGTCCTTTATTATGCAAAGTAAATGAGATCAAGTTACAGATTTGTGTGTTTTGGATTCTTTTTCTCTACATTCTTCTTTTTATTCCATTTCACTCCCACCCCCAGTTGAGCATAAGGCTTCAAATACTTTATTATTTACAAAATACATCTGTGCAGAAGAAATAGTCATTGTTTAAAACTTGTTGTCCATAACACTGAGAATAAAAGAAGTAAACATCAAAAAGTGCATAGTAAGATACCAACATTTTGTAGATAATCAAATTTCACCAACTTAGAAGTAAATGTCTGCAGTTAAGGCCTATTTCACCCTTGAATTAACAGAATCAAAATGCTCCCTTTCAAAATTGTACAGAGAAACTTAAAATCAGGAAATACTTTGACAGAAGTATCATAAGTGTTGTTAAATATTTTTGGTGTCGATTTGTAATTCATAATTGGGGAAATTAAAATAAGTGTTTTACATATTTTAGAAACTTTGATATTGCTGTTTTTTTCCTATATGTGTGTGTTCATTAGTTTATATTGCTGTCATCCAATGTTTGCAAGCCACTTGAAATCTAAAATGATAGAATTCAACCCCTGATAATGACCATAGATGAAACTTTTTTTTTTAATTATGTGTGATAGACTATGTGTGAACCATAGCATACTGTGTGTGTTGTGTGCATGTTGTTTTGACAGAGACAAACTTTTTCAGGATAGTACTACCTTTAAATTGTTTGTTTTCCCACCTAGGTGAAGCCTACAATTGTATGTTATCATTAGTGAAGTGATAAAGAAAATCATTATGGATTAAGAAGCGCCATGAGCAACATAGAGGGGCCGACAACCAGTCAGCCACCCCCAGACAACAGTCAAGGTGAGCATTTTATAGGTTTCATCCTTTCATATATTTTATGGTGTCAACATTGTTTATCTCTCTCCAGTGTATTATTCCATTCTTATAGAGATCTCTTGCTTCCTTTGCAATACAACTTTATTAATCCCCTGGAGCAATTCAATATAATGTTTGTACTAGCAATAATATATATATAGTAGTCGGAGTGGGAGGACTGAGCGTGCGTGCAGGGGCGAAAGAGCATGAATGACGAAAGAGTGTGAGTGACGAAAGTTTTCAGAATGTGTGTATGGATGAGGTTAAAAAAAAAAAATGATGAGGGGAGTAACGGGGGAAAGAGTGGTGTGTAAGAAAGCCGGACCGTTATTTTTGGGAAGAATCCGTGAGTGGAAGCACATTCCACTGCGGGCGTAAGTAGAAAGTGGAAGCAAACCCCATTGCATATACATATACATGATATAAAATAGATAATGTAGATGTACATGTTGAAATAGTATCTCTTACACACACATATTCTCACTCCCCAACACACACATTCCCAACAAGAGCAGATTCAGTTGGTGACCCCAGGCTGCCTCTGGCTAGTTCAAGAGCACGGCCAGTGGAGTTTATGAAGTGAATGGCATGTGGAATGAATGAGTTGCTAGTGACTGAAAATATATAAATAGCTAACTTTAAAAAGGACTCTGAACCGACATATAACTGTGATTGTGATTTTGGTAGTTTAGACCTTCAATGGTGAACATCTATTAAGCAAAAACTTAAATGGATATCAGATATACAGATAGTACTCATTTTCTCTTATTATATTTTAGATGATGATGATGCATCAAAAGTGGAATACTCATTTTCTCCTATTATGTTTTAGACGATGATGCATCAAAAGTGGAATTACCAGACCAGTTGCAGAAGATTTTGCCTGCTACAGAATTTCCACACAGTCTCACTCGCTGGAATACCAATGAGGTTGAGCTAATTTTATATTTTTCTGTTATAAACTATGAAGTTTTATTAATGGCTATCTAATCTTTCAGCTAAAATGAAAGAGTAGCTTACCATTAAATATAGAGATTTGTCAATAATTTCTTATGTCAGGGATAAGAATTTCCTGTGAATTACACATATTGATGCAAACTCATTGGCATATACAAACCAAGCATTTAGGAACCCTGTTAAATAGCAGTGAGAAGGCTGCTGAGAAAATTAAAGAGATTTATAACATACCCAAATAATCACCAAACTGACAGCGCTGTGTAAAAATAAGCATGTGATTCATTTAAGATGCATGCAGTTTTCAATTTATACCATGGGAAAAATTGTTATTTCTTTTCTTGTTTGTCAGAGGCAACCATATTTCACAACAAAAGTCTGCATACCATTAGTGGAAAATTGGTAAAGTTTAAAATATATATATTAATGTTGTGAAATTATGGGGGTTTCCTTGGACATGTTAAGACATACAAACTATATCTCTTGGGGTTTACACAAAATTTTTTATTATAAGTTAAAGCTTTTCTTTCATTCTCCCTTCTTTCATACAGGAAATAGCTGCTATTCTCATCGCATTTGATCGCCACAAAGAATGGCTGCTTTTAGAGCCCAGGATAAGGTTTGTTTACATTAGACAGTTATCTTTCCTATCATGTTTTTGCTACCCCTATATATATAACAATGGATAAATGCAATTTTGTTTTGTGTTGAAATATGTTCAGAAACTATTTAGAGATCTAATATGGGCATCCTAATATTTTTGACATAAACTGTTGGGCTTAGTATTGTTTGTGGTTGAGAATGACTATGTAGTTCATTGAATTGATCATTAATTAATATTGAGTACATGGTATGCCTTATGTATCATAGCAGAAAAATTTACCATGAGGACTGATTTCCATTTTTCTGATAAAAAGGGTAGGGGGTCACAAAAAAATTTGACTCATGTTACAAGTTTGTGATACATATGATGCAGACCACCAAGTGGATCTCTCTTGATGTACAACCGCAAGAAAGTGATGTTCCGGCGAGATGGCTATTGTTGGAAAAAGAGACGGGATGGAAAGACCAATCGAGAAGACCATATGAAACTGAAGGTGAAAGGTGTGGAGGTAAGCAGTTGATTAACAATACAATGGGTGATAAAATTATTGACATTTGACAGAAATATTATAAAAAATTGTTTATTTGGAAATGACTGAAAGTTTCCACATTTTATGTTCACAGCCTCTAGGTTTAGAGCCATTAAAACAATGACTGCTTACAAATATACTGATTTTGATTTTTTTGTTTTGTTTTTTTTTTTTTGAGTTGTTGATGGTCAGATTTTCTGTTGAACTTTGCACCAGTCTGACCATATGCACATGTAGCATACACGCATAAGGCTGCATACAAGGATCATCACTTCTCTTTTTTCTATGTAATATTAAACACCTTTACAGAATAGCATTGGTAGAAATATCAATACTTTTCACTGTTATGCTTATTTAACTTTTCCAGATAATACTGGTCCTGTGTAATTGCATTAACTTTGTTTAAAACAAACTGACTTAAAGGGATCAAATTCTTTTGTAACAAGGCTCTTGTGAATTCTCAGATTTCAAACTTGTTGAATGGTTTTAGCTGTGTAGGAGATGCATATGACTGAAGAGTAGTGGTAATGGCCTAGTGATACTAAGGGCAAGTCATTTGGTATAGAGACAGAATTTACCCTTTTATTTTTCTTTTTTTTTTCTCTCTTGCAAGTGCATCTATGGATCATATGTCCATTCTGCCATTCTCCCAACCTTTCATCGTAGATGCTATTGGCTTCTCCAAGTAAGTACACAAATTTTCCTTTTTATTTTTAAATTGCAGGGTGGTTTTTTTTTTTTTCATTTTATCGGGTCAGTAGGATTTGAAAATCCATGATGGTTTTATCACGATTTTATACTGTAAGCATTGTTTAATCATGACTTTTTATCAACATGCGAGAGAAAATTTACTGACAACATTTTTATCATCATTCTGACATTTATATTTGTATGACTATACAATATTCATGAACATTATGGTAGTGATATGTGGGTGTTTAAATATTGGAAAGAAATAGCCTTTAATTAAAACATGAATTCCTGTTTTGGATGCCAAAATATTATAAAAAGACAAACGCTGTATTAGTTTCAGAAAGCAATTTTTGTTGTACAATGCCTTATTAAATCAATAAGCAGGTGAAAAATGGCAGGCTCATACTGTTAAGATTTAATAGCAACTAAGATGTATTTATCATTTATCAGATTTGTTGTTTTCTGTCAGAATCCCCATGTGGTGCTTGTTCATTACCTGAATGTGCCAAACCATCCAAACAGCCCCAAACCAAGCCTATTGCCTGTTTTGTCTGGGGATATGCGCAAGAAGGAATGGACCAAAGAAGAACTTGTCGACCAACTCAGACCAATGTGTAAGATGTTAACTGCTTTGGTAAAACACATATTACATGATTTCTCATTCTTTTGAAAATGGGGTTTAGTTTTTTTGTACACTTAATTCACCGTGTCAAAGAACTTAGTCATCTATATCAGACTTGGGATCAACAAAGTGTTTTGTAATACAGTTATTTAGGTAGTTGCCAAAGTAATCACAAATGATCTTTTAAAAATAAAATATCTGCTTTCTGCTTTTGTCTATATCTTTACACTTTAAAATTCTGATTTACAGTTAGCCTTCACCATCTTTGTTTAAGAAATAAAATTTGGCAAGAATCATTTACCAGACGGCTGTGCATGGCTTCCCATGAAGAAAACTTGCTTTAAAAGTTGAGCATAAATTAACCTTAGCTGTCCTCTTTTAATTCAGATATCTTATTTCTGTCATAGTGGCATCTGGTCGACTAGGAGAACTTCATCCTGATCAAGACCACAAGGTGAAAACTACTTAAGTTTGTAGAATATTGCAGAAAATATTTTTATTAGCTAATAGTGGTGTTCATAATTATTACAGAAAAACAGAATTTCTTTTAATTTTTATTACGGTTTGGTTTTTGGTTGGGGGGATAGCAATTTAATTTTTTTTTAATTTGTGGGTTCTTCTAGAAGATGGTTTAAGCACACTGCTGTTTGCCAGAAACAATTATTTAATGTAAGTTAATAAGTCTGTTAAATAAAAGTGTTTATCTCTTAGTTTGGTGGTTTGTGATGGGATTTAACAGGTGGAGGAAATGCTGGAGGCCATTTTTCAGCTGCTGGTTGGTGCTCAGGAAGATGATACAGCAAAACCTGTTGCCATGGACACCACTCATCATCAGCCACTTCCCTGTGGTGGCAACACCATGGCTACTGCAGCATCAACAGCAGCATTGGTTTCACACTGTAGCGTTGGTGGCATCAGCAGAACCCTATCAACACCTTTAGCTCAGCCACAGGTGCAGTGTACCCCCCACAATTGCTCTAAGCAAGAATTGGAGTTGATCTGTCTGCCCCAGCCAGGTGGGCAACATTTCCAAGGCTGTGTGTCCACAACGCCTCATCTTCAGGTCACACCCAGCTCTCTTGTTCATCACCACCACAGCTTGCAACAGCAGCAGCCACTGCAACAACCTGCAGCAGCATCAACAACCACATCTTCCACTCAGTCACAGCACGACCTTCATTTTCCTGTAGTAACACATGACTACCAGCAGTTACAGAGTGCAGACATGACCACTACAGCATCGAGCAGCAGTCTGACCCTTGCCACCTTTTCACCAGCTTACTTGATGACTGCATCGCCATCTTTACATCCTCCTGGATCCGTGTCTACAGAATCTCTGAGCACAACGATCACAAACAGCCCTCAGGTACAAGGACAGACTGTAATCCCTGCCACCGTTAGTCTTTTGGCCAGCATCACAAGCCCAGAACAGGCCCATGTGGTAATAGCAGAGCCTGCCACTGCTAGCTCTCTTACCACAACTTCTGACTCTTTGCCCCACAAATTGTTTTCTGTGACAGCCCCTTCAGGGCTGTTCAAGTCTGAAGTTTCAAGTGATTTGCCCCAAGAGCAGCGGCCACATCAGCACCAGCAGGTTTTGACCAGAGCATCCTCACTAAACAATGTAGGTGGCAGTGTCCCGACACAGAATCAGAGTGGCACCGGCATGGTGCAGCTGTGTGCTGGCAGCCTAATTGTCAAAGACAATAGGGATTCTGTACTTGGTGGCCTACCCAGTGTAATCACTTTTGGTTCAGGAAATCCAGGTGCCTCAGCACCTCAGACTGTTCCTTTGCCCTCCCAACCTGACCCCACCCCTGCTAAAGACATTCCTTTGTTTGCGGCAAATCCCTTGGCTCCAAGCAGTGATACCAGCGGTTGTGATGCTGGGCAAGTTGATGAAGACTGTAGGGGTGCAAGTGGCAGTGGCATTGACATGGGACTTGCTGATAGTAGCGACAACTGTGATACCTTGGATGGCAGCTTCTCTTCCCTCCCTTCCACTGATCTCAACCTGGACCTTTTTCTTGATCTTCAAGATCTAGATGAGTGTGCAGTTGACTTAGCTGCAACAGCATCTCTGTCTCCCCAACGCAGTGCTAATGCTTCTCTCTCATGCACCCAGTTGGACACATCTCATTTGTCTCTCACTTCCTCTGCTACCCTTGTGTGCAGCAGCAGTGGCAACACCAAAACTAATGCCGACTCAGGGGGTAATCCCTTGGTCACAAGCTGTGTACAGATTCCTTCTGTGAGTGAAAATGGTCACGTTCTCCCAGGCAGCTATCTGCAGTCAGTGACACCTGCTCAACTGTCTCCAAATCATTTACAGGTTGAAACTCAGTCTAGTAGTGCCAGCTTGCTTCTTCCTTCCAGGTGGGAGGTTGCCACAACAGCTGAAGAGAGACATACCCTTCTTGTACACAGTGCCAGTGCCCAGCATCTTATGACAAAAGATATTAATATTAAAAATGCTGGTGATGTGGCAGGCCTCTGTGGTGCTCAGCAGAAAAATACTCGGAGCCTATTTACTGTGGGCAACTTTCCATCACATCATATTCTTGGTGAAGATTCTGCTGGTGACAACTTGTTGGAACAGACAGCTGTTATTAGTGATTTTTCACCAGACTGGTCCTTTACAGAGGTGAGAGTGATGATATAAGAGCATTGCTCTTCCTTAACTCTTTAAACATATATTGGGCTTGGGGAAGCGGATAGCCAAGCGGTTAGAGCACAGGCATCAAAACTATGAGGCACACTGTTTCGGTACCGAAGTAGCGCAGCAAACTTCCCCTAGTCCAGCTGGTGGAAATGGGTACCTGACTCTGTAGAGGGCTTAGGAAGGTAAGGCAGCAAGGGAGAAGAGATGGGCAAGACCCTTGCATAAAGCTGGCCCCACCCCCCCAAAAAAGTGAGGTCTCTAACATCTCAAAAATAAAACCCCCCAACAACAACAGCCTGACAAGGCAATGGGATTACCTTTACCATTTTTATATTAGGCTGAAGACTAAAGCTTTGTAAAAACATGTCTTTCCACCAAATAAAAGAAAGAATGGGACAGTATATTTATAATATAGTTTGTTTTGTTTTTTATTTTAAGTGATGACCAGGACAATCAACCCTCTCAAGTACAAGCTTTAGTACAAATATGGTGTGATGAAGGAATCAAGTATTCCATTTTCCCATCAGATCCATTATGTTTTCTAGACATTCAACACATGCACAATAAAAGGTCCCTTAGGTGCCATCAGAAAAGGTTGATGCTACAAATAGTACTAATGGTAGTTAGATCATGCATTGTTTCCATGTTTTAATAATAATAGTGGAAGGACATTCTCT
This sequence comes from Pomacea maculata, assembly GCA_004794325.1. Taxonomy (NCBI): domain Eukaryota; kingdom Metazoa; phylum Mollusca; class Gastropoda; order Architaenioglossa; family Ampullariidae; genus Pomacea; species Pomacea maculata. Next base: position 125,701 of record SRHC01001551.1, on the reverse strand, counting down.
GTGTGGATGTGAGCTGCAGATTGACACTGTTCACAACTTTTAAATGTGAATTAATTTATATTAACTAAAGAAATGCATTGAAACTTGGAGTGTTAGTGAGAAATCTGTAGGCTTTTTCTTTTAAATTAAGACAAAAATTGTCCGTTGTGTTGAGCATAGCATTCATGTAATACTCATCTTCCTGTAAGTGCTGAGTATGTATTGTAGCCTATTACTACAACTGATCAGAATAGACTTTAGAAGCTTTTTTGTTAACTTTGGCAACTGAAGGCCTTAGAAGAGGGCATAGCAGCAGCACAAATCCAGAGATTTCCTTTCATTAATGTGTTCACTGCTTCATCTTTACTTTTAAAATACAAGGGCAGCTGAAGGATTGTTTTCAGGTGTTTTATTATTAAGCTAAAAGATGATTTAAATCAAATATAAAGGAAGTAATTTCTTCATTTCCCATTGTTTCCAGGGAAACACAAAGATACTAGTGGCAGGTCCCTGGTGTGTCTCATCAGCTACATACACTTGCATCTTTGGAAGCAAACATGTGGCTGCCACTCTCATTCAGCCAGGTGTTCTGCGCTGCTTCGCTCCAGGTACAAGTGTGAACTGAAAGAAAAAAAAAATCTTCAAACCTGTTGGAATATTCTTAGTCCAAATCATTCAGCCTGATCCAAGTTTCAAGAGAGCATCAAAGATTTTCTTGTTTCAGAAATACCTGTTGTTGTAGCATCATTCTTAGTCCTACGTTGTCCATGGTTAAGATTGTCTCTGCATGTGTGTCTGTGGTGAGAGAATACTATTGTCAAACACTTTACCCCTATCTGCTGTAGTTCATATTCATGGCCTGATAATGTGACGCACAGAGTCTGGCCATGTGCGCTATACAAGCATCCTGATTATTATTATGATTTGATAAGTTTATTGAAAGAATGTTCTTGTGCAAAAATTTATAATTCTGAAGTCAAAGAAACACACGGATACCTTCAGATTTACTTGAAACATTTTTCTTAATATTTTATATCCGAGTTGTGTTTCTTGGGGGTTTTATATTTTTTTTACTTATAGAAAATTATTTTTGTGTCTTTGGCTGCTTTTAGCTCATGAAGCTGGGCAAGTTACGTTGCAAGTGGCACAGAATGGTTTCGTCATCTCAAGCAGCGAGACTTTTGAGTTTCGGTCACCTGCTTCTCAGCAGCAACAAATACATCAACAACAACAAAAACAACAGCAGCAGATAGGGCAGCATCAACAGCACCACCAACAGATTGAAGCACATATACATGCAGACTGGTTTGACATGAGCTGTAAGTACATCTTGCAGTGCTTAAACTGCTTAGTTCCACTAACATAGCAAACTTGAGATAAAAAATGAAACTTACAATATCTAAAGTGATAGCTTCCATATTGCTTCCAAATTTTCAGAAAATTTCTCCTGCATAAAGAAATCTTTTAGAACATACATGGATAGAGTGTTGCGTAGTTAAATGTAATAATTTGTTATTGTTATGTAAATGTTTCACTTGAAGAAGCCAACATAGGTGTACATGCACCTGAAGGTATCATAGGTATGCTTACACATGTACACACACATCAAATGTGTGGTAATATCTGTGACCTTTGAAATTGGCAGGTCAACATCTAATGCAGCTTCTACTTGATCGTCTCGGGGAGCTTAAGCGTCGCTTCATTTCAGGGGAAAAACCCCCATCTCTTTGCTCAGATCAAGTAAGTAGTTTGATTTATAATACTTCAGCTTCATAGTTGTGCAAGAGAGTGTCTTGGGAAATAATTTCAGGTATAATCCAGTTACATTTTATTACACTTTGAAAATTCCATATCATCTGGTACAGTACTAAGAAGAAATGATTTACCAGACTTATTAAAAAGAGAACTTGTGCTTTCGGGGAATATAAAATAGTCTTTTTTCAATGTGATCTGTAGAAGGTGTGCAACTTTATCTGTCTCTATAAATAGTAAGAACAAAATCTGAATTTAAAAAAATTATCTTTAGTATTTTATAGGTTTATCATGTTGTTATCATCTTTTTTTTATATCACTTGCAAGGAGATTTTTTAACTGTGATGATCAGGTGTTGAGTTGCGACATACAGGAGTCTGACCTGGTGGCACATGTTGAAGGATTAAGCAAGCAGTTATGGTGTCTGGACCAAATGTATCCCAAGGTTGGCCATGGTGGGCTAACACTACTCCATCTAGTGTCCGCTCTTGGCCTGGCTAAATTAATCAGTGTACTCATCAGATGGAGGTATATTTTAAAATAATCTTTTGTAAAGATAATTCAAGGAAAAAACAGGCTTGGATGATTGCAATCAAACCATAAGGCATGTTTGTATAAAATTCTTCCAAATGTGAAAGTGCATGAAACAAAATATTATAGGATTAATAGTCTGTTATTAAGTTAATCATTATGCTGATTTTCATTCACCATTCAAAATGTGCTGAGATATAAAAATACTATTACTTAAAAAATAGAGTTTGGATGATAGATTAAATCATAGTTAACCCTATGTGTTTGTTCATGCACATACTTTCTTCTCAGGAGTAACAACCCAAGTCCTGCTTTGGAGTATGAAGTTGATGCTCACAGTGTTGACAATCATGCCTGTACACCATTGGTGAGATGACAGTTTTGTAAACACTATTTTTCACATTATAAAATTGATGGGCAGAAGTCTGGAGTTTTGTAATTTTTTTTGTATGAGCATTAACTTATTTTGGGCATCTCGCTACAGCTCGCTTTGACCATTTCATATGGCTGTGATTGACCATTTGACCAGTGTTTAAACATTTATACCTATTAACCTACAATAAGACAACCATCGGTGATGCACTGTTTTAAAGAGCATTTTTTAAACATTTACGTGGTGTGATTTTTATGAAACATCTTTTGTTTTCTTGTGCTAAATTCAAATGAAAAGATGGTAACTGTACAGCATAGAATAGCTCATGTTCAGGAAATAGGTCACAAAGTAGAAATTCACAACAAAATTATTCACAAATAAGGTGCCAAACACACATATTTTATTAGATCATACATTAATTTTAAATATTACTGTTTTTTGCCATTTTCAGTTCTTGGCTTCGGTTGTTGCAGCTTCTCCAAATGAAAAGTGAATTTCGGGAGATGTTTGTGTGATAGCGCTATATCGTCAGCTTGAACTTTGGCTTTTCCAAGTGTTTATTCAGTTTATTCAAAATGAACAACGTGGCATCTACAACACCTCCCCACCCTATAAGTGAATTGCAGTGGATATCATATCTTTAAGAACATGAAGATTAAAAAAAATGAAATACATCATCAATTTTTATAATACAACATCCAATGGCAGGACATGATGTATCATCCTATAAAATAATGAGAGTGTGGTGGGCAACAGTTGATAATTATTTTTTAAAAATATGCTGTTTATCTGATCCCCATCAAATTTGGCAGGAATGGCTTAGTCATTATATTTCTTTGGTGTATACTGCCCCAGAACGTTTATTTTCTTTGTTCTAAGATGTTACTAGTAGCTACATCCGAAAAAATACTAGGCATAAGAAATGCAAACTTGAAGGAGTATTCTATGTGAGAGCAAGAAATAAGGCAGAGGGAGCAAGTGAATGAGTTGTGTAGTTGCTTGACTTGAAATTTTGTGCCATTGTTATTAAATATGAGCTGTCAGCCTGTCAAGTTAGGGAAGAGAACGTCAAAAGTAGAAGTGTTTCACAATTTTTGCTAAACTGAGACTGCATATGAATAATTTGGATTCAAATGAAGTGATAGGCTAAAAGGGGACAATAAAATCAAAATCATATCTGAAAAAGTTAACTATAGAAGTCAACCAGAGGGAAGTTAGCTATCCTGTCTAATTTATAATAAAGATGTGCACCAGTTAATGCCTGCAAGCATAAGAGGTCACTTGAATGAGGAAAAAACACAGGGAAAAGATGCATGCTTTTTCTTTTTTTAAATAAAAGGTAACTTATTTAATATTTCTGCATATCATGTTATAGCATATCCTTTTCATAACCTTTTATCATTAGCTCTGCATCTATGCAGTAGTACAATTTTGATGCTTGTAATATATTGATTTGCCAGGAAATACAAACCAGATTCTATCTTTACAGGGATTGAAATACCTGAGACAAAAGAGGTACAGAGTAATGATACAGAGATTTTGAATGATACTCCCCAAAAAAGTGAAAAGGAGGATAAAAGACATTGGTGCTGATTGATTATTCATGCAATTACTGACTGCATTGTGACCACCACCTAAAGAAAAAGATAGTACACTCTCTGGTTATTTCAAGAAAATGTTACTTAAATATATGTTCTGTGAAATTTGATTTTGTTTTAATTGCTTTGTGCCTGGTCCAGGCTCTTGTCCTCTGAGAGTCTAAAATTTCTTTTTATTTTCAGAAGAGCAACAGCAGTTCATTTTACTCTTCTGTTTACAGATGTGGGCATGTGCAAAAGGACAAACAGATGCAGCTTTGACATTGTATCATTGGAATTCAGGGCCGCTACGTGTATGCAACAAGGATGGTCACCTCCCACTAGCTGTGGCTCACCAGAGAGGTCACCACAACCTTGCCACCCAGTTGGAGCAACTGGAACAAGCACACTTCAAGGCCCCTGCTCCAGCACCAGCCAAGGTTGGCTTTTTTGCAGGCATCACTATTTGATCTTGGTTGTTACTGAGTCTTTGTAATCAGAAGTGATTCAACATGTGAGTGGTGGAATTAACAACATTTGTGTCTGTCATCTATATTTTGTTCCCCGTCATCTCATTCTAGCTAGATTATTGCAGACATTATGGGATCTGCAAGCTGAAGATATCTTTATTTATTCACAGGTCAGATGTCAGAGCATAGAGGCATCATCTTCCCCATGTCACCAAGACCTTGAAATGGTTCATCAGCCAATGTCACCAGAAATAGTGAAAGTAGAACCTCCAGAAATGGCAGGAATTCATAACCTGGAACTAGCATCAACCATGCAGATGTCTCAGGCAACCACTCCACACCATCCACCACAAACAATGCAGAATCATGGGAAGCTAGTTCGACGCCTGAGTGAACAAGTAGGTCTTCACAACTGGTTGTAAAAGTGTAGGGTTAGTGCACTTTTCTTGCATTCTTGCCCTCAAGACCAAAAATATGGTCTTATGAATACTTCTACTCTTCTGACGTGACAATAGAAAGGCATGATGCTTCAACAGGATTGGCTCCAGTTTATGTATGGTTTGATGGTGCAGTAGTAGTTGTAAAGAGGGGCTAATGAGAAGCAGTTTTTCCTAGATAATTACATTATTGTATAGCAGCCTTTGGAGCAGAAAAAGAGTTGCAGAAAGAACAATAAAGTTTAAAAATTAATGTAAGAAATAAAGGCTGCTTTTGGAATTTTTTTTTTTGATTAGATGTTGAATGCACAGGTCACACACTTTGGGTCTTTCCAACGACAGGTAATCAGCCCAAGCACATCGTCAGTTTCACCACATGGTCTGAGTAAACGCTACTCTGTTGACATTTTGACACATGAGACTGATTCTGCTAATATAGTGGACCATCCAGCATACCACACTCGAGACACATCTTCCGAGCCACGCTTTCCCATAAAGTCCAAGTCTGAGGAGCTGGTACCTGACTTGCAGAAAGCACCATCATTCAACTTTTTCTTGGAGACTGACAACATGCTAGGGGTGAAGAGAAAAGCTGGCAGGGCAGACCACACCTTCCTCTTGCCACATGACCCAGGCCAATTTCCAATGGATACTGGTCAGTGTTTAGTTGCTGTATTTATACAACAGGAATTTTGTGCCTTTTTTTTTTTTTTTTTTTTTTTTTAAGGATTTTAATCAGTCCTTGTTAATGAAGCATTTTTTATGTTGGAACTTGCTGCCATATTCATCTGCTTAAAGAGGTTGATAAGTGGGGCAGGTGGGAAGCAATATTTCGTGATAATAACATTTGTAACATTCATTATTATTATTATGAGATCGTGGAACTGTTGTAACCTTGGATGCATTCTTGTTATCTTACATATAAGCATCATATGCATGTGTGTGAAAAGATTCTCTGTCAATCTGATGTGCATGGACTATAATTTTCAGCATCCAGTATTTATAAGCAGTGATCATGCAAGAAACACCTTTTTTGTATTTGGGCTATTTTTTATTTTTATACTTAATGCTGACTGCTATAAGGTCACCAGGCAGAGAACAAAGGCTATTTGACAAATACAGTTGATAGCCAGATCCTACTAATGATCTTTTCAAGAGCCACAGATTTGTGGACTTTGCAGAGACAAAATCTGTAGGATGGGTCAAGTTTACTCTAAAGTACACAGGTAACTACATTTGCTGTGACAGGCTAGCATCCAAATAAGGATGGGGTGGGGGAGGTGTTGTGTGGTCATGACACTGCTCTAGTTTTGCTGATGCAAGCAAGCGAGGTTGGCTATTTTATCACATTCAGCAATGTTTAGTGGGATATACTTTACATAAGAGCCTTCCAAATACAGTAGCTGAAGAAACATCATCATTATTGACCCTTAAGTTTTGTGCTTTTGTGACTTCTCAGTCTAAAATTTCTACTTGTACAAGATAAATGCACTGATTATATTCTCTTTCAGATGATACCTCTGTTAGAAGTGATAGTCCTTTCATTGATGTTGAACATGTTTCTGATGATGAGCAAGACAAGCAAGATGGTATGTTATGCCTTCCATTATACTGGTTTATATCATTTTATGGATACCAACACTGTGATTTTGCTTTTATGTGTGTGTGATAATGATTTTGACTTAACTATTTTTCTGTCTGATCACAACAAGATTCCAAGCACCAGATGGTGACTCTGGCCAATCAGATCATTGCAGCAATACCTGAACGTATCAAGCTTTCCCCTTCTAAAACAGAGGAGGAAGAAGATGGAAGCATCAATAGAACTCGCTCTGAATCTCACAGTTCCTCAGTTCCCTCACAGGGTTCTCCTCGTCCTTCTTCCTCATCCTTTGGGGATGACTCTGGTATTTCAACCCCCATGACTGACAGCCTGGCTTTTGATGAATATAGGTAAATGTAATACAGCTATTGAATCACCCAGTATTTCAGAATGTTAATGTGATTCCAGTAGCTTGTGTACAATTTTCCTGACCTTATTTGCTTGTTCATGTGCAATATATTGTTTTTAACTCCAAAATATAAATCAATATCAGTGTGTATAGCTGGAAGAGGGTTTTTTTTTTTAACATTTTTGTTGTAATGAATTCCACAGATACACAGACTTTGGAACACCAGCATCATCTTTGAGTCCTGACTCAACATGTCTGCCAAGTCCATACAGTCCATACAGCTTTGCTTTGGACTCACCTCCCCCTACAACTGCAGAGTTTACTGAGTACTTCAATGCCCCAGCTACCTACATGGAGAAAGACTTCTCTCAGCTCACTTTATCAGGTACTCACAAGGTGTAGTGAGGTCACATAGAAAATTGTTTATTATAATACTGGTATTTTCCATCCTGATTACTTTTTATTTTTCTTACAGACATAGCTTGCCTACATACCTTTAATCCTACAACAATCACCACCTTAATATACTTTCTGACCTACCCCTAAACAAAAGGAATACTTCTGCAAAATTAGGTTAGGATTGGACAAATGATAGACAGTAGAGTACAGACAGGCATTGACTCTCCTCTTCTGTGAAGACTCCACTCACCTTTCACTTTGAGGAAGACCTATTCACAAGCTCCTAGATAACCAGCATCTGTGGTGATTGTTGCAGATCAAGAACAGCGGAAGCTCTATGAGGCAGCAAAGGTAATTCAGAATGCTTATCGCCATTACCGTGACAAGCAACAACAACAGCAGCATCAGAAGGAAATTGAGGCAGCTGTTCTGATCCAAAGCTATTACAGGCGATATAAGCAGGTGAGACTTCCCTGGCTCAAGGTTTAGAAACAAAATATAGAAAGGGCGTACAGCGCTATATTTTTAGGATCTCAAGAGATAGCTTATGATCAGTCTTTCAGGGTACCTTTGATTCTAAAAAAATTAGCTGGAAAACTTAAGGATTGGACCAGTTGTTCTATGCAGGACCTGCTCACAACTGCTCAAGACATTCCTAAGCAGCTTTGTTTGTCCAGTTGTTCTCTCAAACAGCCAGTCCCAGCAAACCAGAATAATCATTCATTAGTTGGTACCAGTCAAGGAATGAATGATGAATGGGTGAGTCTTCCAAGCTTGTAGCAATGATTATTTCTTCCCACTTTTGCATTCTTACATTGTTTCAGTATGCCTACTACAAGAAGATGACACAAGCAGCAGTTTTAATACAAAATCAGTTTCGCAGCTACTCTGCTCAGAAACGCAAGAAGAATCCGGGTGGCAGTATGCAGGGTGTGCGGAGAGAGTCAGAGCGTCTTAAGAAAGGACGCAATCAGTCAGTCATCATTCAGCAGCGTTACAGGTAGGCTTCTAGGGTAAGGAGGAAACTTGATGTACAGATTTACTGCAGAACATCCTTATTAATTTAGTCAGGGTGAGAAATGCATTCCCTGACTTGCCTTTACAGCTTATTTATTTAGGAATGATAATACTGTATTGATCCTTGCAGAAATTGCACAGCCTATCACTAAATAACCAATATTCATATTGTTTCAGTTAATTAAAATAACAGTAATTTATTTTTATAAGAGTGTGATATCTCGGTGCGTGAGTGTTTAATCTTTGGACGTGGGGGGTGTACGCTGTGGGGTTGTGAGATTCTTGGTAGGGGTAGGTTGTGTCAGAGACTAAACTATGGGTAGTGTCACATAGACGTACACTCATTCTCTGACATGTTCTTTCCTAAAGCAAATTACACATCTGCCTATGGGCTTCCTGTAACTATATTGTTATGTTGCCCAAATGAATTTCTACTGGCTTACGACTTCTTTCTTTTATACTTTTTGCATAAAAATACCCTACTATCAAAAAAATATACTTTGAAAAATTAAACAAGATAGAATGACAAAATAGACATGAAAGAAAAGTATAAAATCAGCCAAAATCAACTGTTCCTACCTGAAATCATCTTGAAAGTGTACTTTTTTGGAAAGCCAAACAGAATGAGGTAAATCCAACAAAATTTTGAATTTTTTTTTTTCATTAGGGGAACTGTGACTGGGTCATTTCCATTTCACAGTCTTGTTCTGCAGGTGGTTGATTTAAATGGTCATACATCAAGTAGAAATGAATGGACATTACTCATGGTGACGAAAGATTTGTTTGTTTCTTTATGGATCTGGCCTTATATTGATCTATAAACAAGTGGTACAGATCAGTAAGTCAACAGTCTTACCAGGTAGGTAGTTTCAGCAAGCCCTGTAAGCCAGGTAAAGCAATAAAATTGGATTTTGGTAGAAATCCTTGGAGAAGTTTGCACCAGCTGCTGTTGAAATCACCATCTGAACCTGAAATATCTTGTTGATGTTGCTGTTATTGTTGATTTCAGAAGCAGGATTATCTCAGTCTTCACTGATTTCCATCTCCTCTTCACCCCTGTCTTCGCCATCATCCATGTGCTCCTCATGCACCAATTGAGAGTCATTGTTGCTATTTTCAATGTCTAAATCTTCTTCAGAAGACTTGTCGATGCTGTTTTCACTTTCATCTTCACTTTCAAGCTAGCTGGACGATAAAGTGAGCTTGAATGCTTCCTTTGTTGTAATCACTTGGCATGTGTCAACTTGCAGTGAAGGGAGGGTTGTTTTAGAAAATTTAGGAAATTTCCTGTAAAAGTCACTTCCTTTAAGGTACATACATCTAAAGTACATACAACCGTGCTTGGAAATGATTCTTCTGGAGTAAGTGTTTTTTTCCCATCCAAATTTCATGTTAATACAGGCTCTGCGCTTCTGTGTGTGAAAGAGCTAACATGTAGGACACCACATATTAAACACTAACATATCTGTCAAATACCAACATATTTATTAAACATTTTGGACCACTGTTATGGCAGGAATACTAATCTCATTCACTTGCACTCTTAGGGATTAATCTCTCGATTACTACTCTCGTTGACTTCTATGCTTTCTTTCACGCTGATACACACATGTACCTTAACTGCGATCCTGATGGGGGATTGTAAATTTGATAGGAAACTGACAGCAAAGGTAGTCCATAAAAGCCTGAACACAAAATCTTCCCATTGTGTAGGTCTGTCCAAAATGTCCAACCATGCTTTTTCTGTGGAAGTACAGGCAAAAAGTACCAGTGGGATAATGAACATAAGGAAGAGTTCACTGTATCTGAAACATGGGAGGATGAAAGGTAGAACCCAAACCTCTGCCAACTTGGCTTTTTCTGCTTAACTAGCTTCCCTTTTCTGCTGGACAGCAGGTGGTAGGTAGGTGGGAGTTTTCCAGCCATGGGCCAAGCAGGTCTTAAACCAGTGACCTTCAAACTACTGAAGATTCTCATAGTTTACACTGTTGAAAGCTACATGCAGGTCAGAAGATTTACCATATCTATGATGAGGTGTTCAAGATTTAAATAGCCTGGAGCAGACTGAGTGAGAGCATCTCATGTTCACAGAAAGCTCCTTTCATAAGAAGGAGCAGGTTTATAGGAACTCAGTAGCTACATAATATGCCAAAAAAAAAACATTCAGTTTTTAAAGGATAGTCCAAGAAGAAACAAACAAATTTATTTGATTTATTTATTTAATGTTAACCTTGAAATTTAGTTTTATCATTTTAAGATCAGGTTATTTACTGGATCTTTCCAAATTTAGTTCAGTGTATGAGTCCTCTGAAATTGAAAATGGATACAGCAGTATACATCATTAGTGTAAATAGTTTGTAGTATCATATAGGAAGTTGCTGCAGCACGTTTGTTTTATCTATTAACTCAGGCTGCCTTGTATTGTTTTCAGGAGTCACTATCAGCGCAAGTCTCTGGATGGCAAGGAGGGAGCAACAGCCATTGGAGCAACACCAGATGCACCTGACAGGTATTGTGTTTTTTATGCAATTTCTTTTTGATGACCCAGATGATAACCTTTACATAAAGTCTGCTAAAGGTGAATGGCATTGTGATACTAGTCTGTGTATGCATGAATCTGAAGCAGATTATTCAAGGGAAAGATGCTGATGAGCAGTGCTAAAGAATATATTGAGGGTGTGTTATATTTTTCATTTTTGAATCTTCTTAATATAAAATGGTAGAAATCAATAATTTTTAAACAAGTATGATCAGTGTGAAAAGGGAGCTCTAGCATAACTATAGGTGAACCACTTCCAAATGGAGTTTAACAGTTGATGATCAAAGCACGGCAGATGAAGACAGTGATGGAGAAGGGGAAATAAAAATCAAGAATCTTGAGCATCCTAATACTGAACATTTAGAAAACACTGAAGTAACACTTAGGGATATTACTCATTGTGGAGACGGTGTTTTTAAAAGCTATTCAAGTTATTGCAAAAAACTTCATGAATTTTCACTGCCTACAGAACTAGACGGTCTGATTAATCTATATTCTGTGTTCTAGTGTCTTAAACATTTGTGTGTGTATGTGTGGATTTCCAAGAAAGTGTTGTGTTGGGATCATTTAATGTAGAAAAAAATGATTTCTTTTTCATTTCTGAATCTGAATTTGATTTTGCCTCCTCTTACTTCTTGTTTACTTTTATAATCTCTTTAAGCTGAAGAATTTCTTGTGCACCTAAGTGATTTTTTTTTTTCAATATGAAGGTCACATTCCAAGATAGCTAATTAGTAATCAGGCATTCTGTATCTTTTTTATAGCAACACACTTGCACGCTGACATGTTTGCTCAAATTATCCATTAGTGTATGTAACTCTCTTTTGTAGCTGTGGAAACCCATGGCTGTTCTGAGGTCATGACCTGCATATATTCTTGGAATGTGATTCAGCTTTGTGATTTTATTATAAGCCATCGTAAGAAATTTCATATTAAATTGTTCATTGATATTGGTGAAGTGAGAACTAGTTTATGGACACCAGATAAGTTGTTGGCAGAAGGAGAGGGACACCCACATATGGGGAGTGGTATAGGACAGTGGTTCTCAAAGTATCTCGGACCACAGACCATTTTACTAAAGTAAAAAGTATGGCAGACCATCAAGGCTCTGTACCGTGAATTTCAAATTTAAATTGCAGCATTTCATTACAATTAAAAAAAAAATGTACTTTTGTGACAGTAGTAAAGTAATAAGTTTACGTAAAATTATATACTTCGCAAAGTACACATAAAAATTAAAAATAAGGAAGTGCACTCATCACTCAGGGTAACAGATGGTTAAATGATGCAATGCTCACGCTGTGATATAAAGACTTATAAAGCAAGCGTTTTATGTGAATGAGCATTTATTCATCAATAAAATTAAAACACATAAGACCAATACTGGACTAATTAGCATATCTTTTGATTTAAACATCACTTTGATAACTGTCAGCCGTAGACTACCTGACGTGTCTTTGAGAACCACTGGTATAGGAGAAAGTCAGAGAGGAAATGGGTATAGAACAAGATGGTCTCCCTTTCTAAATTTTACTATATTTTATCAAGACTGAGCATGACAATAGCATAGGTTATTCAAAGATACATTTGTAACATACACTGATGATACATTTTCATTAAAACAGTCCTTCAAGAAAGGTGTGGCATTTCTCATGACTAACCTTTACATTTGTTTTCTCTCATGGGCACTCAGAGAGCTATGGAATCTATTGCATATCATTAGGGTAGGTTTATTACAGCCCGTGTTGTGACTGAAATTTTGTGTATTTGTTCACAACTTTTTGGAGATGTTCTGCACAAACCGTGAACATGTAGTGCCCAAACTATGCAGTGTTGCCCATTTTTTGTCCTTCATTTTTGTATGCCTACATTTGGTTCAGTAAATTAATGATAGTGTATTATTGAGCATCCATGCTTGTGTTAAATGGATTTTTGTGAATCTGATTGTCTATTGTATGTACAAATTATTTGTTATTGCAGATTATTTTATAATTAGGCATATTGTTATATATGTCTTTTCTGTATCAGGCTTTTGGCACAGAGTTAAGTCAATGAACCTGTTGTTTCATTGGTAGTTTTTCTTACTATCATTTGCACTATCCAGATTTTGGATTTTACCCAACCACACACAAAAGTGTTTAGCTATGATGTGGGGCTACGTGAAAGAAGAATATCCTCTCAGACACCATAATTCTGTTAAATGGTTTTGCTGGCATTTAAAGGTTATAGTATCTGTAGCTTTGAATATAACACAAACCCATCAATAAGTCATTGGTAGAAGATGTATACTTAAAAAAAAATCAGATTTACTTGCCTCTTGACCAAAAAAAATCTAAAACTGTTAAGAGTTAAATAGCTCCTGTTGCCCAAGATATATATATAATAACATACCACAAATAAATTACATGCAGTAGATTCTAGTCAGCACTAGTCCGTGGCTGAATGGGACATTACTTTCAGAATGAAGATATATTCATGCATTGTTGATACAAGAGTTGTATGTACAACCTTAGAATAATCATCAGACGAAGATTTTGCTGTTCATATAGCATCTTTCAATCTTCATCTTTTAAGCCCAATCACAGCAATAGCTTATCATGCACTCACCATACCTCCATATATACAAAAATATGTTGTACAGTTCAATTTAAAAAACGTATTGTTTTCAAACAGAAATGCTAATAAAACTACAATAATTCACACACAAAAACGAAGAAAATGTCTGTGAAGTTATTTTGCACCACAATTTTGTTCCCTTCTAGTAAAATAAATCTGGTTGAAATAGCATAAGTGAATAGATCTGAAATCTGTGATCAGATATGATTAAAAAAAAAGGGTCTCACAAAGCAGTGATATAGAAAAAGAATGTCAAAATTTAAACAAATTTAATATAAAAAATAAGCGCCTTTATGCTATCATTAAATCTAGGAAACTGTTTTTATACAACAGACTTCTCCAACATGGTACTCAGCAGACTAATTTTCTGTTGCTTTCAAGTAAAAAGAAGCATATTTGATTAGATTTTTAATTTTTCTAAAGGGATAAAATGCATGGCAAATAATCCTTAAAGTGTGCTGTGGGTTCTTTAGTTTTAACTTCAGTTGTTGCACGGTCATTACATTGTAGCATCCTGACCACTCTGTACATTTGGAATTATAAACTGGGCCCACGCATTTGTGCACTGAATGTCAGCAAAGGATTTAATACTCTTCACACTTGATCTCATCTTTTTTTTTCTTGAACCTTTGTTTATTTTTGTGTGTAGTATTTTTAAATATCAGAAATGGCACACTTAGCAAACAGGCACTTTATGCACATTATGCATCTCTAAACCTGGATGGTGGATGAATGACCTTGACTAGTGTCTTGTTGCTAGTAAAGCTCTGGTCATGATTGTAAATGTGCATGAGCAGATCCAGGTGCATGTTGCATGATGTGATGTGTTTGCAGGAAAATGGCACAGATCCTTGTCTAGGCTGATCACAGGTACAGACACCGCTTTCCTCTCTCCTGCTTGCTGCCTGCTGTTTCTTTGCAAAAGTCATGGTGAAAGCATCAGTGGTAGTTTTTCAGTAGCAGCAGATGCTATTTTCTCTCTTCAAGGCATGCTGATATATAGATGCATGCATGTACAAATGTTTCTGTCAGTTAAAATGGGCATTATATGTGCAGGCACTCCATCCTTCTCTTCCTAGCTACAAATCTAATCTTCATTTCCCATTGTTTGATCAGGAATTGACCAGAATTTGTATAAATTAAAGTCTTTACAGAAGCATATATGTGTATGGTATATCATGTGTGAAATGTTTGCATGCATTATTGGTGACACTTCCTGTATATGCCATTTTAGAAATGCAACTACTTATGTTTGAAAATGTGAAAGATCAGCTTCATGTTCTTGGTAATTTTTAGAATTGGTTGTTGGCTTTGGTGGGTTGTTGTTTTTTTTTTTTCAAACTTAGGAAAACTTTGGCCATCTGGAAGAAAATTGTCTGGTGATTTTCGTTTGTCCACTTATCTTCACTTTCATTGCTTTAACATCCAGAATATTACCTACATATGGGTGCGTCATGGAAACCTTATTTCTCGATTTCCTGGTTAGGTGGCTGTTTTGCCATGATATAGCCTTAGTTACTGGCTTGACATAAAACATCAATTTCACCAGGTTTGGTGGTGGATCCCATGAAGAATATGTTTATCATATTGTTGGCATCTTGAAGTGTCATCAGTAATGTGTGCACATTTGCATTTGGATTTTTAAAATTTTCTTTTTTGTTTGTTTGTTTTTTTTTTCTTTTTTGGTTTTTTTTTTTTTTTTTTTTTTTTTT